>JAVYIG010005310.1:0-139720 GCA_035222895.1 Strongylocentrotus droebachiensis | reverse complement strand
CCATTTGCTTGCAATATAAAAATACACATTCAATTCATTCTGTCCGTATCATGGACATAATCATAATCTATTTAATTTAAGCAAAGCGTGACCAAGGAATGTAATATATAATTATATATCTTAAAAACAGATATTATTTATATATTATTCATAATATACACATAAATATATTATGTGAGTGCATATACGTAAATTAGAATTTAAAACAAAATTGTTCATATTATTCGGCAATAATGGTCATAAACTGACTGAATTGCCTAAATAAAACAACAACAACAACGACAGTCCATTCACCGGCCTGTTTGCGTGAGAAGATGGAGCTGGTGGATTATTCAATGATAGAAAACAATAGCCGGATTATCTGAACTAAGGTCTGCCCATTTTCATTCGCTTTGTTATGATCTGCAGTGAAAAAGCAGGAAGTCTATTCATGTTATTGATTTTCGAACCCATCAGTTGCAATGTTTTGTTTGCATCCACTAAATACTTGCTTCTGGTGTTGATATTTCATCAAGAGATTAAGAAATATAACGTAAACATTCAGAAGAAGCTAAATTGAACGGAGAGAAGAATATAACAGTACAATAATAATTATCAGAAGTAAACTTTTAAATATAAATCTCTGTTGCATCAAACTGATATGGCAAAAAATGTTTATTATGCTATATTGAAGGTGTTAATATACGTCGGACATTATACTTAGGCGAAAATACATAAACAAACAGAACAGAAAGACAAAAAAAAGAGCCCAGGGGAGGGGGGGGGGGGTGATTAGAGAGACAAATATCATAATGGTGAATACAGTACAGACTTCGTCCAACTTTTTGTCTCTCCAACCCCTCTCACCCATATTGTTTATTTCTGAACTCTAAATATGAAAGCCATCTTCCTTCGCTTGCTTTTATGTCAACCTCAACTGGCAATATGATTTTGTGTGTCTTGTTTCCCTGTTTAATACTTTTTTCCCATCTAATTACCATTCTTTCGCTCAAAATCTATCACAATCACTAACATAATGGCGCATAAAATGTTAACGCAACGTATTACCATAGCATGAAAGGCGAGTTTGATAGAGAGGGGAGAGGGGAAGGGGGGGGGTGGGGACTGGGGAGGGTGTCTAATCAATAAACTACTGTTTGCGCGGAGTTGGGCAAAGGCAACGTTGAATGTCCGAGATAAAATCATTAGGAGCCAGAGCAAATAACACTGAGTTCCCATAGGAAATATATTTATTCAGATGGTCATATCTCAGCCAATACTGTTATAAATATTAGGACATTATTTTTGATGCTCTTTCGGAAAATTAAGAAAAATTGAGAAATTCAAAACATAGATTATTGATGACGTCACACTTCACCACTTATTTTAAATTTGTTTATTACCTGTGTAACTGTGTTAGATTCTTTTCATTTCATATACCTGGGGACAAACCTTTGATTTTTCCTTCCTCTCGATCACTCCTATTGTTTCATTTCATATTGTTTATTTCTGAACTCTAAATATAATATCCATCTTTCTTCGTTGATAAAATGTTACTTTAAAACGATTGTCTAGTCTGAGTCGTTGGTAAGATTTTTTTTAGGCATGATTGTGCAATCAAAGAAAATAATACTAAGCTGGTAGAATTGTTGTGTATACTTTAATTTTGTATGTCATGTTTCACTCGTTTCACTCAATCATTGAGTAATTAATGTAAATATGTATTGAAATTATGGAAATAAAAACCTCGCTTGAGGATAAAAGAAAAAATGAAGTCTGCTGCTGTTGTTGTTGTTACTTATTTTTTTACGGCGCTTTCGTTTAAAAAGCTCATATTTTGCGCCATTCATTTATAGATATTAAACAATCTTTTCATGATTAGTCAAGCGTATTGCCCATAAGTTTATAAATGTTCCAGAAGTCAAATATTGTTTAAAATAACCCAACACAGATTAATGAAGTTTAGAAACGAAAACGAGACAAATGAAGCTACAACAAAGCGAAACATATCAAAGGAAGAAAAAGCATTAATGTATGACTTGTATAAATGTGTGATAAATAATTTTTATTAATCAGTTACCCCTTTCAGAAAGGGAATCTGAATTCTGACCCTAAAAAGCAGGGGCCGCGGAGCGTTTTTGAGAGTAGGGTGGGGTGGGCTGAACATGAAACGTGTCTACTAAAAAAAAGACCCAGCAACCCGCTTCCGCGGCCCCTGCATAGTTGAGAGTTACATGGCAGACTATAGAGGGCGGTCAACTGGTATCGGTTGAAAACACTACGAGTAGGTCACGCTACGTTGAAGCGGACGCACCTTTACACGGGATTTTCGCATCCGGCTTTTGAATAGACGGGGTGCGGACGATTGTGGCTTTAACGCAAACTAGGCCGCGTTGCATAAAGCCGCGTGTTTACTGCCACTCGAATTAATCCAAGGCGCCTAATTGCAACTTCGAGCTGCAACTTTTCCTTCCTTTTCCTTTCTTCTTTTTCTTGCGCTTAGAAACATTGGTATTAAGCGCATTATAAATGTAATGTATTATGAAGACGCAAATTAACTGGATAATTTGCCATCGGGATAGTTCAAATAGAAGGATATTTGGCAATCTCGAGCTGATGAAGACAGGTCTCACTCCTAAACATCTATAAATGAGAAAGAGAGAAACAGCCCTCACCTCTGAGTATGTGTCATGTATCTTCCAATAGAACCTCCTCACCGACAGGCACCCAAAACGCAGGTACGCACTCAAGCTCTTTGGTGTACCCAACAGGTCTGGCATATACTGGTTTGGTAGACAATAGCCGCCCTTGAATGCCTGGAAGACACATAACAAAAGAAGGCAATTTAGACTGGATTCATTTAAATTCATTCTAGTTTTACACCAAATAGGCAATTTTGTAATGTTAACAAAAATATGCATATGCCTTTGTGAACCGCATTGATACAAATTATTTCATTAACTCATTACAATAAATGTATCTCAAAATTCAGAATTTGAATTGTTGCGAGGTAGGACAAATATTATGGCTTGTACTACAAAACAAAAATTATGCAATTTGCAAATTTGTTAAAGTTGCATGTTTGTGTCTACTTTTTGCACTCCCAACCGATTCAACTTCTACAGATTTAACTGTACACGGCCATTATAGACTGGTGGCCTTTGAGGAGAGGTGGCCACAAACGCAGTATTGACTGTGACACATGCTTCCTAGAATGTAAAATTGGTTTTCATCCCATCTTCAAGAGGGATGTTTCACAAAGATCCTAAGTTGAACTTAACTCTAAGTTGGACTTCAAAATTATGAAGAGCCATTTGTAGCCTTAAAATAAAATATATTCAAAAGCAAAAATTCAAGTATTTTAGACTCTTTATAAATTTCACATCAAGAACATGAAATCTCCTTGATAAAAGAAAGCATGAATGATTTGACCCGACATTCTATGCCTTTTAACATAACTTTTACAAAATATTTCATAGATGCTAATGGCTTTCCATAAATGTTAAGTCCAACTTTAGAGTTAAGTTCAACTTAGGATCTTTGTGAAACATCCCCCAGGCTTACCTCTTCCTCGTGAAGGATCCTGACCCTGAAGAGTTCTAAGGCGCGGGTCTCGCCCCCTTTCCACACCTTCTTCTCCTGTTCCGTGCACTCCATGTTTACTCCTGGTAGCATTGAGGAGGACAGAGAGTGTAAGGAGGAGGAAGCGAAGGGAAGGTAAGGTGACGCCAAGATGGAGAGCACGAGAGAAAGAGAGACAGACAGTGAGAAGGTATTAACAAAGAGTAAAAAGATAATCAGAGACAGACGGAAGAAGGAGAAAAAGAGAGGGACAAAAATGGACAGAGCAAGAAAAAGGTAATCAGTCAAAGCAAAAATGAGATCAACACAGACAGAAAGAGAGAGAGAGAGAGGAGCAAAGAACCATGATTTATTGATAAGGTAATCGCCAATACTATCCTAAGCATTCATAATATCATCATCATCATCATCGTCGTCCTCACTTGCAACCACTTCTACTATTAATAACAAGACCAGTATCACAAACTTCATGCACATGTACGATGTATCATCTTTCTTACATACGGTATTCATGTGTATCTCATCACCAATATAAAAATAATAATTCACCATTTTTTCCATAATAACAGTGAACTCGGTCTCACTGCTACCATTATCACATTGGGTCACCAGTTAGAATTCATAAGTTGGCCTAAATATCTGTTAAAATTATCCTTTTTGTTCACAAAAAGCTAGAAATGTGGCAAAAAATAATAAAATACTGCTAGGGCCTGAATTCAGGCTTTAGCCTGCAGAGCGACATCTCGATCATCATCATCAACATTATTATCACCAGCATCATCATCATGACCAGCATCATCAGCATCATCAGCAACATCATCATCACCATCATCATTGTCATCATCATCATCATCATCATCATCAGCAGCAGCAGCAACATCACCATCACCAGCATCATGAGCCCAGATACCAACCCAAACGTGCACTCACCCATCACTTCTAGACTGGGAAGGGCGCAGCGCTCCTCAAAGTCTGAAGGAACCTTCATGTTGACTTTGGTGAGGATAGGATCAGGCATAGGGCGTGGGGGGTGTCCGATCTCTGTCACGCATTCCATGAACATGGAGTATGTGATGGGTGGTGTACCTCCGTTCTTCTCGATGATGCTGCGTAGGAGTAGGAAGGAGGAGTCAATTATTAAAGGGTAATCCAAGCTTTGTATCAAGTTCATTAGTGTGAAAAAAAAAAATAGAATGGCAAAAAGTTTGAAATAAATTGGACCAATAATAAGAAAGTTGTGAATATTTGAAATATGAGATCACTTTTCTATAGGGGATCATGGGGATCAACGAGTACCGCTTAGGCTTTGTTGGCTGTATAGAGGGCGCAAGTAGCTACAAGTAATGCAGTCCCGCTTTAAAGCTCTCTCGATTACATTCCAGTTGCCTTCACGGTAGATGCAAACAATGGGTATGCACAGGAAGAGTGATGCACAGTCTAATTCACTTTAATTTGTATGCATTTTACCATGCCAAAAACCCAAAGAGTGGTTATGTGCACAATTGCGCACCCATAAACAAATGTTGAGTGTCACGTAATATATATATATTTTATAATGTAAAATATTCCATGTAGTTTGAACTCACATTTCAGGATTCCACAGCGTGTGAGAGACCCTCTCAATGCACTCGACCTTCATCTCCTTACACAGAGCCTTGACCTTACGATCTCGCTCCGTCCAGATGGGCTCAGGGTCACTCTCAAAGGTCAAATAACGCACACCCCATTCCTGTCACAAAAAAATAAGAAACCAAGGTAATGGACTATCAAATTGATCTGCTCTTCAGTGGATCCCTCCATTTCCACAGGTTTATCCTAAAAAAAGAACTTTAAAAAAACATAATACTGGATATTATGTATACTTTTTATTTTCAGAACTTTAAGCCATGTCAAATGTATTATATTATTGAGTGTTTAATTGTATACCTGATTTCTTGTCAAAATTACTGTTCTGTTGGAAATGAAAAATAAAACTGAAGCTGAAACTGAATTGTTAGCTCTCCTTCGCCTTCTTATTATTGGGGTACAATTATTTGTAACAGGTGAATGAAATAACTTGTTTTGAGGCACTTCAAAAAGACGTATGAATTAAATTTGGTTACATTACAAAAATAGCCTATTGAAGCCCCATTGCATTATTTTGGCCAGGAGGGATTAGACCTCCCTGTATGGTCACTGACAGGTGGTTATCTCATCAAATAAGCTCTCAATTAACATGAGAAAAAGAGGATAATGGGGGACCAATGGTCACCGATTAGGCGTTGTTTGCTATATAGGGGGCGCAAGTAGCTATAAGTAGTCACTATGAAGATGACGGACAAAGAAAGCGGACAAAATATACAGTTCCTCAGGTAGACAAAGGAACATCCCTTCACTGCTATTATGTAAAAGTGTGTGAACAGGTGAATATGCATGTGACACCTGTTATATACAATTTTACATAATAGCAGTGAAGGGATGTTCCTTTGTCTACCTGAGGAACTGTATATTTTATCCGCTTTATTTGTCCATCATGTTCATAGTGAGTGCAGTGGGGCTTTAAAATCAAGGAACTCACAAGGAACATTTCTTTGAAGATGAGGCATGGATCACCATGAAATACAAACAGTCTTCCACCAGCTGCCTTCAACTGCTCATCCAGGTCCACGAGGCAATCATGAAGAAAACGCCATCGGTTGTACCCGGATGTCTTTGTACCTATGAAAAGGACATGATTAACACTGGTGACAAAGTGCTTGACCATTCACTGACCAAAAAGTGCTTTAAGATACTGTGTTTCTTTTGCAGCCAACATCAAATTCTGTAGAACTTTGCAGGAATTATGAGTATGTCATGTACATGTACATGTAGCAGTGTCCTAGTATTCAGATTATGCAAGGAAACCTGTTTACCTTCTAGACTTCACTGTCAGATACTATTGAGTGAATGACCGACATCTTTTTATTTGGTAATCACATACATAAAATGAGCTGTAACAGGTAAATGGGTGTTTGTCTACATCAATAACCCACTACCGGTACTTGTAATGGCCAAAATTAAACTGATTGAATCTTTGTGCAGCACAACAGTACGACCAATCGGTCAAAGGCTCTGAAAATCAGACTATTTCTTTGGTGATTGCAATCACTTAAGTCGATTCGACAACTAATGGTCGTTAATTTCCCACTAAAAAGCCATTTTCTAGCCCTTTCGTTTTTTGAGGGAAGTTTTAAATAAGTATTGTCTTTCAAATGCAGTGGGCTTTTACCTTTTCATTTTTTTGCCTGCAAATGGGACATTCTGTTCATTTCTGTTGTACAGGAAACAATATACATGTATACAGAATCACCCTATACCACAACACGTCCATTACATTGAAAAAATATAAAATATTGTCCTTATGGACAGGTACAGTGTGTACATACCTGCGACTTCATTGTCAAAGATGAAGATGGGATAGAACTCTTTCCCTAGGGTCATGCCCTCTAGTAGAGCTGGGTTGTCATGGAGACGGAGGCCATGCCGGAACCAGTGGATGCAGGCACCTCCAGGCATCTTGAAAGGATGGATTACTTAATCTGGGGATTAGAGAGGAAGACAAAGGTAAGGATTATGAATCAGAACAATAATGTAAGATGACACACATGCTGTGATCAGTGAATGCAGTCCACCAGGCATCTTGAAAGGATGGATTAGTTAATCTGGGGATTAGAGAGGAAGGCAAAAATAAGAATATGGATCAGAATAATAATATAAGATGAAAAACACCTACTGGGATCAGTGAATGCAGTCGTTAGATGGCATCTTGAAAGAATTGATTAGTTAATCTGGTGATCGGCCAGCTGTCATGTCAATCGACCTCTTCAATATTAGTTTCCTTAGGCCTATACAACATTTCTTTATACATTGACATGTACATGTACGTGTACAGTGTATGTGTACACTTACAATTTTGTTTTCTAGTTTGTTCACTCCTTTTGCTATACGATGATTCTTTCAAACACGTTTCTATAATTATACAATTTTTGTATAAATTTCCTGTATAAGACTACACAAGACACACAAATAAATAAAAATGAATTCCACATGAACAAAACAACACCAATGTACACATACAATTTTGTTTTCTAGTTTGTTCACTCCTTTCTCTATATGACGATTCTTTATACGACGTTTCTTTATAAAAAGGTGTCATATAAATATCATAGCCTCTCCAGGCTATAAGACTATGTACACAAGACATGAATCTATTAAAAATGTATCCCACATGAACAAAACAAGAAGGTGAATGACCAGGGAAAACCTGAGCAATATTGCCGTCTTGGTGATTATCTTGTTTTGAAGTTTTATGCTTGTACCATGTTCAGACTATAGTCAATCTATACAAACTTGTGTAAAGAATCATTGTATAATATCGCAAGAGGCTACAGATTGGATAACAGCATTTTATAAAGAAACGTTGAACAAAGAAATATTGTATTAAAAAAAAAAGGTTTTGAAGAGGTTGGTTGACACGACAGCAGGCCAATCATTTGTGCACACTCAAGATAAGACCCATCTACATGTAGGTATACGATTTTTGTACGATACAGTATTCAGACTTGAAGTTAAAAGACCCCGATTCTTTAATGAGATTTTGTTTGATAATTCATATCCAGATTCAATATGTATATGAAATGGAAGTTGACAGTAACTATGTACCCCATTCACACTGCAATAGTTAATTGTAACACTATCCAAGAATAACTATAAGATAAGTTATTACATGTACTTTCCTTTGAGTTGAATGTTTTAAATTGAAACGACTTGCATGTACATCATTTCTAACAATAGCTCGATAAAGAATCAGAGTTCCGTTATTAGTCTGAATGTTGTATGGTACAAGATTCTTATAACTGGGTAGAGCTTATCAGGAACACACGCTGATAATCGGCTAGCTGACCTCTTTAAAACTAGTTTCTTTAGAAGACGTCTCTTTATACGATATTCTTCATCCAGTGTGAACTCCCCTACTGCCTAGTATACAATGATTCTTTACGACTGCACTTATCAATTTTCTCTCGGTCTGAAAAAACTAGGAGAGATTACTTTGTTTTGAGATTTTAAGCTTGCTCATCAAGGTTTTATGTTTATCCAGATACAGTACATAAATGGAAGCTGGCAATACTTCTTTTCAAACTGCAGACAGTTGTCACTTTGTGCGGAAGGAGATAATTGATGTATAATTATCTAGAATGCTCAATAACAAAAATAATGCCATTAAGAGAAGCTAATGGAATAAAAATTGCCACAATGCTCAATAACAAAAATAATGCCATTAACAGTAGCTAATGGAATAAATTTGCCGCATAAAAAAGGGATGTGATGAATATTTAAAGATGAATAAAAAGAGATCTATATATATCATACAGGAAGAATATAAAAGAAGGATAAAAGAAAAATAGACCTAGAGAGAGGTGGGTGGGGGGAGGGGGATCCGGGAATGAAAGCAAACTTTGAAGGCAAATTTAATGCCGAACTACATCTTGATCTGTCTACATATGTCATATTCACACCTATTTTTTGAAAAATCAACTCAATGGCAATCCATCTACCAAATTAAGTAAATTACCTTCATTAATTTGAAGAAAACAGTCTCAATTAATGATCAATAAATTGTAAATGTCAAATGACTTTAATGTCGGCTTTCACTGACTTGAAGCAGAGAGGTTTTTTTTTGTCAATTCCATATTCCAGATCATATCTTGTGTCAAATGCATAATTGGCACATGTAATCACACGTGGTCATGCAATAGAATGCACAATATGTATGCAGCATTTTAACATTTTACATACACATCATATGGCGTATCCTGCTTTTGCTCAGATATATGTGTTTACATGTGCCTTTGTTCATCTGTGATTAAATCAAGTACTGAAATAAAGCACAACACATCCTATTCAATGTAATTAAAATACAAGCAGAGCAGAGTGATCAACAATTTGCACTACCAGATTGTCTATCCTTAAAGAAGCTAGGCGGAGAAATGTCACATAATCACTCAAAATGGGCAAATTACACATGTCCGGATAGCGTAGACCAATTTGAACACACCCATTCTGGTCTAAAGTCTTGTGAAAATAAATGAAACGCGGTAAGAAGCTTTTTCCAAGAACCTCCTCAAACTTCTATTCCTGGCTTGAACAGTTTGTTCGCGCAGTAGGCCGATTATGACGCCACTGGTTGGGCACGATCGCAATTATAGGCCTCAAGCTCGCCTCTCGCACAGCTAGCGTGCGGTATTATGCATAGGCATATACGTAAACATTATCCAGACTTTGCATGCTTCATATCCTGACAAGAAAGTGGAATAACAATCTCTAGAAATCATGTAATTACATATAATATTAAGCAAATTTAGGTTATATAAATACGAGGGGTGAATCGTGCAATTCGATTTGTCCAAATACCCTTCCGTTCTGTGTAATTTGCTGAGATGTTTTGCATTTGTTCGGTCATCATGCCTTGCCGTTGGCGTGATAGTGATTGCTGTTGATTATATACGGAGACCATATGATGAGTGAATCGCGAGCTTCCCTCATGTTTATGTCCTGCAGCTGCAGTTCTATTTATGAATGGTGCATATTTGTAATTGATTTTCACCAAATATAACCTCACATCTGATCGTCTTTGTTTTGTTATTCGTGAAATTTGCTAAAGAGCCCTACACATCCCGACAAATTCGAAAATGTCTCGCCCAGTCACCCCAGTGACAATTAAGGTGCATGACAGATCGATCGCCAGTTGAGCGGGGTCTGGGGAGCTGAGCGGCAGCTGGCAGCTCAGCCAGCTCGCGCAGATATACTATCACTGGACTTGCACCAGAATCGATCGACGCCGTCTTCTCCGAATTGTTCTCTTTTTTCCATCTCTCCTACACCCCCCATCATCATCATCGTCACTATCAGTACCACTGTCACTAGTTGTGGAGCTGTGCTCATCAACTTCGAATTCTAAATCGAGTAAAACCTCTTCTTCGAGCTCGGACATTTTGATCAGATATTTAGCGTTCGAGTGGCGTTTGTATACGTATAATGCATGCAGGCGAGAGTTGTGTGAGAGCTCTTGGGAGCGCTCTCGCGCTCATGTGCCCAACCTCCTACGTCACAAATCGTACGTCACAATAGCAGGCCGATCGAGGGCGGAATAATCGGGTAGTAATTTCACTACTTTTAATAGCAGATAAGTCAATTCTGTAACAATTTTTGATAACTAAATATGAACCATTAGAAAGATTGTAACATTAACTTTGCAATGATACCAACATTTTTAAGGTTAAAATCCTTTTGAAACCTTCGCTCTGCTTCTTTAATAGTAGTTTTGGTAATATTTCAACAGGATTGGATTATGAAATTTAATATTTGCGTTATTATTGTGAAACCTAGTAGTAGAATATAAAAGCAACTTTGAAAAAATTGGGCTCTATTATTAGGATTTCTAGAAATTAAAATACACATGTATCAAATTTATTGGGGATCCCGATAAATTTCAAATAGCGCCTACGGCCATACAATGGTAGCTGCGACCATGAAAATCTCAGTACATGCAGTTCTGATATATAATTTCCAAAAGGGAATAGAAGGTTTGTTGATTTTAGTCAAGAAACATTGTTTTGAAGCTAAATTAATGTCAATCTTGAGAGGGAGTGATACAACATAAAGAGTTTATGATTCAGAATGTCATCACTTTAGACTTGGTTTCAACCGCGACAACGATCATTGAATATTGTAGGATCGCATGTATGCTTCCAATATGTTCATTTGAACAAAATTCATGACCCCATACGAAAACATGTGATAAAATTTATGGTTTTCCAGACGCATCTTTTCATGCCACTGTTCTCATCTCTGATTTATTGTGAACTTTGTATGATTTCACATACAGGGTGTACTTAAGTTATGGTAAAGGGCAATCCCAACTTTGTAATGCATTCATTTGCATAAATGCAGATAATTAAGAGAAATAGAATGGCAAAAATGTCAACGAATTTTTCCAACAATAATAGATAGAGATATATCATATTTAATTGAAACTATTCCTCTTTCATTTATTTTCATAGGAAGATCAAGTCAATTCCCACTTCTACATGCTATTTTGTTCTACTTTAATTCCATACATGTACATGTAATATAAAAGTTCCCATCACTAATTTATGGTAAACGACTAAACGTTGTATGATTTCACATACTTAAAACCAAATACTTTGGTCATGTTAAAAGGCACCAAAGCCTAATAAAGAATGTATTGGAAGGAAGAGTGGAAGGAAGTAAACCTAGAGGGAGACCCAGAATCAACTGGGAAGAGAATGTCAAGAACTGGATTGGACTAAAACTGCAAGAGACAGAGTGCACCAGAATGGCAAAAGATAGAGTGAAATGGAGAAATGTTGCAATCAACCTCCGAACTGGGAGAAGATACTTAGATAGATATTAGCCATAGGGCACTCTAACCTTTGTATTATAATGTGTTCATTTGTATGAAAGTGGAAAAAGAAGAGAAACAGAATGACAAAAGTGTGAAATAAATCTGTCCAACCAATAATATGAGATTTTATATTATGAAATATGACATCCTTACATCTTTGCAAATCTCAAATTCAAAATGTGGTTAGTGGATTGTGACGTAGTGATTACAACTTTCCTAGTTCCTACCCTGAAGGTTGTATTAACAAACGTTGAATAGCGAAACGCCTGTTATTATCGTTTAGAACAAAAACTTGATAGTCTGAACGTCCTATCATACAAAAATTGAATAAATTGCCGGGCTTATCATGAGCACGCATATTGATTGGCCAGCTGTCATGTGAACTGACCTTGTCTTCATTTGTTTCTTTATGTACGTTTCTTTACATGTTGTTTTGAAGTCTGTATGCTCTAGTCATTATACGATGATTCTTAATACGTTTCTTTATACAAGTAACGTACAAATTTTCTTTAGTCTAAACAGGCCGGATGGAAATCAGGAGATAAGAATCTCAGCTGGAAGACAAATTCATACCCAGGATCTCATAAACAATATAGGTCTATCTATGGTTTCTCCAAAAAAAACGCTGCTAGGATTTTCCTTTAAAAGGCTCGTCAGTCACTTAGATCTTCATACACCTTTGTAGCCTACAATACAGTGTATGTATGTATGTACTGTACACGTACAGTACTTCAAATTAATCAAAGAATGATTGTCTGCAAGTAATCATGGTTCTGGAATACTGCATAAAGCTCCACTGTGCACATGTACATGGTCAAATCAGTAAGTAGTTTTATTTCAGAACAAAAATAACAAATAACAAAATATTGAAGTGGGAAAAAAAGGGGGGATGAGAAACTACTTATATGAATTAGTTTGACAATCAGCGTGTTTCTATTAGAAGCCATTATCCGGTTAATGGCCGATAAGGGATAAATTTTGCCTAATAGAAACTGAATTTCTTCGCTATTATCTGGATAATGGTCGTGATCGAGGGCTGTGACGCGTTCACAAGCAAAATTATCCTTCTTTTAGAAGGATAATGCAGGGGTAGCTAACCGGTAATAATATCCAAGTTTGGAAGCGCTTACAGACTTAACTGTAATTCGTGCTATAAAAAGCTGAGTATTATTATTATTAGTTGTGACTAGGGAGATTCTTTTACTTGATCTGCACATTTATTTCAAGGCTCAAACTACATGGGGGCGATGGGCGATTCGCCCCCGTGAGTTTCATAATCGCCTCTGTCAGATTGCTCACGGGGGCGATTGCAAAATTAAAATTCGCCCCGTGGAATTATAAAATAAAGATTATCTTTTCTGTTTAATATAACTTTCACACAATATCGAGTTTCAATTTTCAAACCTTAAACCAATGAAATGGAACTATTAATGAAAATAAAGAAATAGCAAAGAATTTAGGAGTATCATGGGTACTACCGATCCAATGGTAATTTCTATTAAAAAAAAGAGCCCCTGTCAGAACTAAAAGAGCCCCTATGAAAAGGAAGAGCCCCCACAAAAAATTAATTTAAGCCCTGATACATGTACTATTAATACCTGATCTACTGGGAAAAAGCAGTCTTTCCTGCAGTCTGCATGTTTGCAAGACTATCTTCTGCTTTTGCTAATCTCAATTTCTATCTGGTTAGGTAGTTTTCAAACATTGTTCATTGCGCTAGTGTGCTACATTGTATGTATGCCAAAGGGATAGACATATTACTCTTCCCATGTCATTGTAGTGCAGACCTGGGCCCCATTTCTTAGAACTTGTTTATAACTTGATATCAATAACAAGTTTCAATAACTAATAAGCAACTGAAATCGTGGCATTTGACTGGCTTAGAGCAAATTTATCATATATAGATATTTGTCTCTTGTTATTGATAACAAGTTTTATGAAACAGGGCCCAGCCTAGATCTGCACCACATCCATGGGTGTAGTAAAACGCCCAGCACACTAACATTCAAACAGTAATACAGAATGTACGAGACATATTGAAGCGTACATCTAGAAGTATTCAACAAAGGCCCTAATTGTATCAGTCAACTTTCATTCTCGAGTTGCAAAAAACACAAAAAACATCAAATTTATACGAGGTATGAATGATTTAGTTGTTAACCGTTTATATACTGTACATGAAAGTAATATACTTAATAAGCTTCTTACCTTTGTGTGCCAGCAATTCTAGACCAACCTACAGTGTACATGTAATATTGATCGACTGATCAAAGATCTGTAGATCTATAAGAACAGATCTATTGGAAGACCAGCAGAATTAAAGACTACCCGGTAGAACAGTTCTCTAACTTCAGGTGTTAGATTGGCAGTAGTAAACAAGGGTAGCACAGAAAATAAGCAGACAATCTGACAAGCAAAACATACAGGTGGAATAACTTTGGGTTTTAGATCGGCAGTAAACGTCTGAATAAAAGAGTAGCAGAGAAACTAAGCAGACTGGCAAAAAAGAAAACCGGAACACTTCTCCATCTTGGTTTGATCAGCAGCAAAGGACACGGGTATCACAGAAAGTAAGCTAACAAGTAGAAACTAAAACGGGAACACTTCTTATACTTGCTTTGATCGCCAGCAGCGTACAACGGTATCACTATCACAGAAACTATTAGCAGACTGGCAGAAAATAAAACCGGAACACTTCTCTGACTTGGTTTGATTGGCAGCAACGAACAAAGGTATCACAGAAACTATTAAAGCTAACGAGTACCTCAATGTGTATCTCAATACTGACACTTAGCTGTTTTTGTTTAAAGGCATCATTAGGCCCATCTTAAGAATACGGACAGGCCGCCTGGTCCCCATACAGATTAGGAGAACAGAGGATGTTGGAAAGCATACAAAGAAGTACTCCTGGCCTTTAATAGAAAGTTATCATATCAGGAGCGCTTGACCAAACTCAAATTACCAACTCTTGTTCACAGGCGGAGAAGGGGGATATGATTGATGTGTACAAGTACTTGAATGGCTTGTACAATGGCTTGTGCAAGAGATTTCCTTTAAGATGAGTACAGAAGATAGAACTCGATGTCACTCTAAAAAACTGGACAAAAATATTCAAGGCTAGATATCAGAAAATTCTTTTTTAGCAATAGAGTTGTTGAGCTGTGGAACGGTCCCCCAGAAAACGTGTTGGCAGAGTTCTGGGTTGGTCAACTCGTTTAAGAATAGACTTGATAGTCACTGGTCAAAGAATCAAGCCTTCTGTATGAGCCGGTCTAGGTGTTGTCTCATGTTAGAACACAATATCCTCCCTCCACAAATAGCAGTAACCATGGAAGAATCCTAGATCGATGAAGAGGCTAAGACCTACATGTACAACATCGTGTATTAAAGTAAAGTAAAGTAAGTAGGAAAGTAGAAATTAAAACTGGAACACTTCTCCAAATTGATTAGATTAGCAGCAATGAACAAGGGTATCACAGAAACTATTAAACTAAAGCAAGCAAGTAGAAAACAAAACTTGAACACTTTCCAACTTGGTTTGATCGGTAGCAACAAACAAGGGTATCGCAGAAACTAAACAAGCAAGTAGAAAATAAAACTGGAACACTTCTCCAAATTAGTTAGATCGGCAGCAATGACCAAGAGTATCACAGCTAGAAACTATTAAACTAAAGAAAGCAAGAAGAAAACAAACCTGGAACACTTCTCTAACTTGGTTTGATCTGCAGCAACAAACAAGGGTATGGCAGAAACTAAGGTAGCAAGTACCGTAGGTATAAAACAAAACTGAAACATTTCTCCAACTTGGTTTGATCGGATGCAACGGACAAGGATGTCGTAGAAACTAAACAAGCAAGTAGAAATTAAAACTGGAACACTTCTCCAACGTGGTTTGATCGGATGCAAAGAACAAGGGTGTCGTAGAAACTAAACAAGTAGAAATTAAAACTGGAACACTTCTCCAACTTGGTTTGATACGCAGCAACGAACAAGGTGAAGGGTATCGCAGAAACTAAGCTGAAAAGTAGAAAATAATACTGGAACAATATTCCAACTTGGTTAGATCGGCAGCAACGAACAAGGTTTTCAGAGAAAGCAAGCAAGTAGAAAATAAAACTGAAACATTTCTCCAACTTGGTTCGATCGGATGCAACGAACAAGGGTGTTGTAGAAACTAAACAAGCAAGTAGAAACTAAAACTGGAACACTTCTTCAACTTGCTTTGATCGCCAGCGGCGTACAAGGTTATCACAGAAACTAAGCTAACAAGTAGAAAATAAAACTGGAGCACTTCTCCTACTGTAATTGATCGGCAGGATTGAACAAGGGTTCTATCAAAACTACAAGAATGGTGTTATATCAGCTGCAAGGTATAAAGGTGAAATATAGCACATCAACTACATTCAACTATTTAAATAGCAGAAAATGAAACCAGAAAAGGACCTGAACTTCTTGTCTTACCATAGATGTGCAGAAACAAGCAAAGGTAGGCTCACATAAACTCAGCATTACCAGGTACATGTATCATCAGGAGAGACACTGTGACTGAGCATTCAACCCAAGTTCTTGCTTTTCTTCTCACCTACCCTGCAGTAAAATATTCACTGCTACAGATAATCACATCTGATTGAAGTCTAAGTTAAGAAACTCAGCATTACCAGGTACATGTATCATGAAGAGAGACACTGTGAGCATTTATAGAAGTTTTGTTTTTCTTTGTCACCTACCCAGCAGTAAAATATTCACTGCTACAGATAATCACATCCGATTGCAAACTAAATTAAGCATGGGAATATTGATGAGAGAGTGTTAGTCTGATGTCAAGAACAGAGTACAAATCTGACAGTCAATCCTGACAGTTGACAATTTCAAGCTTATAACATGCAGACTTGGATGCAAATGAACATTGTACATTGTATGTATCGTGCAACAAACTTTTAAATAGTTGGAAAGACTTTGTTATAGTTCAACAACAAAACCTTCAGGGTGCATTGAGGGAAACTTCATAGCCGAAAAGGTGAAAATTATAATTGGTGAAAAATGTATAAACAGGGCAACAATTGTAACTCATTTATTTAAAAATACTAAAATATACCAAATCTATTTCACATATATTCACTGTATACAGTATATGCAGAACCTTCACCCCCGAAGAGCAACAAATTATTTATAATTTTCAATTGTTACCTTCCGACAAGTATAAAATAGCAGGTGAAAGAAATACTACATCAACACACACACTGGGAAGGAAGCATCAATAAATTTGAGATACATTTACATGCACTTGATATTGAACATGATGTCATGTTATCAAGAAAATGGCGATGCGCATGTTGTGCAATAATATTACTGTACATTATGCTTACATTTGTAGAAGAATATCTTGCCTTTAAATTCAGTACCTCTCTCATACACTTTGGTGGGGAATTCTGCAGAAATAAGGGGCAATCAAGAATACAATTAGTCCTTTTGGAACAGCTAAAATCATTTCTTGGAGTTAGGTTTGCTTTAAATTTCCAATCCAAATAATAAGAACTCTATTCATACCATAATAATATGGTATCCATGCGACAATAACCTTGAATTCAACTTGTATGTCATCAGAACAGTTAAAATACATACTGTACATGTACATTATGTACCGGTACATACACTGTACTACATGTACATGTACATGTACAATGTAATTAAACATGCATTTTGTAAATTACCCGGTATTATGAGGCGTTACAGTGTATGTAAAACTCTTAGTTCTGACATACAGGTGGAGTTATGTAAAGAAACTTGAGGCAATCGTCAGAACCATATTGTATCATCTTTTTTTTTTCAATACACATTTTCATAAGTTTTGAATAGAAATATAGTAATAGAAGGTTTAGTTGTGACCTTAGCATAAAATAAGGACATGCAACGTTGGATCCTCCTTTAATTGGAAATGTGTCAAGACTAGAAAAAACATTTAAACACATCAATTGATGTACATACACACACATGTTTGTGTGCATAAATGTATTTCACACAAAGAAAGGAAAGGAAAGAAGTATAGATGAACATTGTAGAGCTACAGTACCTGTACATTTTCATCTACACAAACTGTCCAATTTAGTGTGTGTTTATAATACAAGGGCTTCAGTATAAATTGCAAGCTGCCTGACGTTAAGACTACCATCACGTTGCAGCCATGTGAGAGTTGCACCGATTCAAATGACCTCATTAAATAGAGCTTATTGTAATACCACTTTCATACTAACAGCCAGTGCACACTTCACACTATGAAAAATTATATTTACATGTACAGTATGTAAAATTGTGTATCAAAAGAAATGTCATATAAAGAATCCTTTTTATTGAATTGAATAATGGAATTTATTGAATTGAATAATGGAATTTATTGAATTGAATTTATTAAATTGAATTTATTGACCCAAATACATGTATAAAAAAGAGAAAGAGAAAGAGAAACACACTTTTAAAAAAATAAGAGTGGTAGAAAGAAAAACTGACAAAAGATGCACACTGTAATACATGTAGCTTGAAAAAGGTACATGTACAGTTCACATATGTTTTAGTGTCAGCTGAGAACGAGATGATAGCTTGCAAGAGGTAAGTTCACACATGTTTCAGTGTCAGTTGAGATGATAGCTTTTCGTACATTCAACATTAGATCTAGGAGTGGATCCTGATTCTAATATTGGGTTTGGTTTGATGCAATGCCCTAACATACATTTTGCTATAAGTTTCATTACATGACATTTTGTTAAACAACATTAAAGCCCCTCTAAACTATTGGGAGCCCCAAATTTGCCAAAAATTTGATGGCAAAATTTCACTTTTAATAAATTGTGTCATAATGTGAAACAGGATGTCATTTAAGACACACTTCTATAAAGATTTCCCCCAAAAAAATGTGTTTGGAGACAAATATTGATAAAGGAATACATAATTTGGGTTTTCTGTTGTACATGTATGCAGCAAGCCAGCAAACATATTGTTGTATTCTTTCATCAATATTCAACTTCAAACAGATTTGTTTTGAAAATCCTTGAAGAAATATGTCGTTGACATCCTCTTTCACAAATGATGCAATTTAAGTGAAATTTTGCCATCAAAATGTTGGGGCTCCCAACATTTTAAGAGAGACTTTAAGACTAAAAAAATATCCTATAATATATACATATCATACGTATTACTTAAACAATGAAATGTAAAAGTCTGAACAGAGTATAAAAGTAGACATTTTACTTGGGTTGAGTGTACAGACAAAGATATCTGGACTTACACATGTACATGTACATGGGAAATCAACAATGAAAACAACATGTTTTTAAGCAGCAAACTGAGAGAATAACAAATACTGTAGATCAGTGAATGGGTCATAAAGACTATAAGACTGTACAGGATGAGAAAGTTATGAATTTTTAAAATTGTCATCAATCAGACAGAATCAAGCCAAGAATTGGCATTTCGGTGATTATCCCCCACAAGCAGCTCTCCACTAGTCGAGATTGTGTTGATGACTTTCCAAAATATTATATCTCTTTTATTCTCAGGGAAGGAAAGAGGATGCATCATATCTTCTATCTTTAGGACAGGTTTGATTAATCAATCTTTTTGGAAAAAGGCAGAAATTTATGGAAATATTTGATTTGATTTGATTTGATTTATTTATTTCTGTTTGATTTTCTTTTTCTTTTGCATTTTTACAAATAATTATAACAAACAAATATTGCAAATTTACACATGACAAAAGAATATATGTATAATATAGTAAGGCTGGCTGTAACTAATCAAAAACATCAATCAGGAAGGTTGACAAAGTAAGCAAAGCTTGATAGTAAGACTACCCTCAAAGGATACATAATAATACAAATATGGAGGAACAAAATATTGGCAAAAGGGGGAAAAGACAGAAAAAAGAAGAAAAAAAGAAAGAGGGGATGTACATGTACATCAATATTCACAGACTTATGTGGTAGTTGGATTTAAGATTTAAAAAAAGAAAATGCAATTTTGAAATATTGAGTGGCCAACTTGGGATATACCGGTAATAGAATGAGAAGACTTGCGAGGTTCGGACAATATGAATGTGAATGAAAGATCAGCCAGCTGGTTTTAAACCTGGGCCTGCGAGTCGGAGCCTTGAAATGTTTGTATACAAGACAGTGTTTATTCAGTATCCCAAGTAGGCCACTCTTTATTCATACGTTTATTCATACAATCTAATATCTAATTCACAATTATAAATAGAGGATTGCTTGCAGACCATGCAAACTCTACGTTGTTGTTGTTGTGTTGGTTAATAGGCGTTTATCATTCAAGAGTGAATATTTACGCCTCTTCTGTTTGGATTTTTTTCCTTTCAAATTACCGGTAGATTTACTTTTTGTAATATATAGATTTTGATAAATTGGATTCTTACAAGTTAAAACTTTTTATTGGTGAGAGAAGATCTAGGCTCTGCACAAGGCTTTAGGAATTGTGGTAAAGTGTCACATACATGTAAGAGCCTGTGCTTGTAGACAAGGTAAACACAAGGCCTGCCTTCACTATCTCGAGATTGCCAAATATCCAGCTATTTGAACTATCCCGATCGCAGACTATCCAGCTAATTTGCGTCTTCATCAGACCGAAGTAGCAATTAGAAGGATATTTGGTCAGGATTGTCATCCCAAGATATCTTGGGATAGTTTGCAAAATATCCCACTATTTGGCAAAATATCCAGCTATTTGTCCCGTGCGTCTTCACTAGACCGAAGATTCACAATACGCGCTAACGCTGAGCAAAATATCTCGAGCTAATTTCCCAAGGTTTCGAGGTCGAATCTCGAGATAGTGAAGACACGATTTATTACTTCGGGATTATTCCCCAAATCAGAAATAGCGGGCTATTTGGCAATCTCGAGATAGTGAAGACAGGCCTAGAGTTGCCTGCTGTGTTTGATTACTTGTGGCTCATCTTTCATGGGATTTCCTTTAATAATACAAGGTACCTTTTAGTATGTTCTACTAATCTCTCTGCAGTCGTTTGAAAAGAATTTGAAGAATACAATTCCTATTTTTAAACTTTATAACCAAGATTAAGAACCCTGGGGAGCAATAATGTTTACGCTAATCAGATACATTATGTTTGTTTATTTTCATGATAGGAGGAAACATATTAGGCAATAGCAAAATAGTTTTTCCTCATGTACATTTAATTACATGTCACTTCACATTATATTTCAACAAACAATCTGCAATAAAATGTAGGTAGCTCTTATCAAGAATGTAATAATAATAGTTTGTTCTTATATAGCGCATTTCAGGACCGCAGACCCTCTCAAAGCGCTTTACAGATATATATTATTACCCCGGTCATCAGATTCAGGCTTACCCGCACACAATCTATGCACATTCTCCACTCCCTGGGGAGCATTCCAGCCAGGCATCATTTTTACAAGCGCACACTTGCTCATCTAACCACATCATAACGTGGTACCCATTATCACCTGGGTGGAGAGTGGCAAATGTAGATCAATGTCTTGCCAAAGTAGTGTACATGTGCATGTACATGTAGTGTCGTACTTTAGGGGTTCAAGCACTTGAATTGAAATTTGAAGGTCATGGTTCAATCTCGACACAGCACTAATGTCCTTTGGCAAGGCATTGATCTACATTTGCCACTCAATACCCAAAATAGAAATGGGGACCCGGTATGATGACGAAAGCATCCATGTAGTAATTTCCCATGCCCTCATGGTGACCATATGGTAAGAATACTCCCCAGGGAGTGGTGTACACTGGAATTAGTGCACATTATGCATGAATGAATCCGATGACCGGGGTAATAATATCTGTAAAGCGCTTAAAGACAGTATTCCGTATTAAGCGCAATATAAATCCGGAATATTATTATTATTATTAACTTTAAAGGGCAATCCGACCCTTATAATAAGTTCATTTACTTGAAAGCAGAAAATTAAGATAAACAGAATGTTGAAAGTTTTATATAAATGGGACCAATAATAAGAAATTGCTGAGATGAATGTTTGAAATATGAGATCATGTGTATGTGCATTTCAAATTGGCAGTTTTGTCAGTGGGCGGTGATGTCAATGTATGTACATGTACAATGTACATGTAGTTGCGGATAACTCTCCTGTTTGTCGTGTACAAAAATCATCAATTTCTGTCTTTCTCGTAAAGTTGATACTCTAAGCAAATAAATGTCCCTTAATTTGTTACCTACGGCAAGTATATGTTATTTTTAAGTTTTTCAATTACTTAGTATATCACAAAAAAATTCTGTCTACTCGTAATCCTCAATTGAAATGTCTAAAATATCCGCCTCTCTTTGCATAGAAAATCAGTCACGGCGCTGGTCTACTATTTATGACCTCACGTCCGGGAGAGAGTATATTCACATACCCGGATGTTCCATAGCAAACATGTGCAGAGTGATACGATTTTCTGCATATTTTTGTTTCAAAGGCTGAAAAGTCTAATAAATTATAATTCTATGTACAATTCTTTACCTTCCCCTAGTACTTCATAGTATTAATATCAATTCCCCTTATAAAAATTATGACATATACATGCCAACGATGTGCTATTAGTCGATATTTTCACCATGTAATTTTTGTTTTGGTGTTGAAATCGGCCCAGGCACGGAGTGAACAGTAGCTGTCTACCCATGCACAGTTCATTACCATACACTACAGCGATCTCCCGATGGTTTCTTCTTCCTTTTTCCTTTGTCTTTCGCCTTCCTTGGCCCTGAACATCCTTCATCTACCAATTCTGACACCGGTAGTCAGGAGCAAGTCTTTGTTAGTTGTTTTTCTTAGCTGGCAACGTCGCTTTCATTCTCTTGCAATTGCCGATAAACATATAACTAGCGCACGTACGTTCCATCACAAGCAAGCAGCGCCTAGAGCAGCGGCTTGGTCTTACCTCCCGATTCTGCTCGCTTCACGAACGTTCATGCAGGAGACGCATCACTCGCCAAAATATTATAGAGGAAGCGCGCTTGCATGATCTCGTTCAAGTTTGATATTTTACAACATAAAATGTTTAACTGGTACTGTATCCTTTTTTGAGGCAGTCACACACATCTATGATAAGTACTATCATAGTTCTAGACCTATTCGTTTTACAAAACTGCTCATGTACATCTGATGACAATATAATGCATCCGTCTATTCATAAGTGCACGATTCAACTTTAATTCCGAAGCAGTAAACTCGTCTTAAATCTCTACCAAATAGGTGAATATGAGGATATAAAAAGAAATCAGCGACTGGAAAATGTTGCTTCGTTATTCTTCATTCAAATGAAAACAGAAAATTCATCAAATATACTCCTTAACAACAACAAATCTAAGCTTTCCGTAGGGATATCACTGCCATTCACTCTCACTGAGCCCATGACTCCCGTTCGTGACATCACGGATAGAGGCCCGACTCTACGTGCACTTCCGGGTTTCAGACTTAGATATTTTGGTAGAGTTTACTCGAATAAATTCATTATTCTAAACTTGTTTTGTCGGGTGGACACCATTTGGTGTTATTATGGGGGTTAAAAGCTTTCTATTTATGTAATTATCTCAGTATTTGGGATTGTCTTAGAGTATCAACTTAAGTACCTTCTCCCTCGGGGCATTAGTAATTACCCAAAATGTATAAGAGAGCAATCATAGCATATAAATTTCCATACGATGTAGGTCTGTAGTGACTATTTCTCAATATTTACATGTATTTATGAAATCAGGAAATTAATGATGTATTATTTTTAATTTCATGTGTTACCGTGTAAACTCAACTTTAACGCAATATGGTATTTAAGACACGGTTAATTCTAAAGAAGATACAGGTGTATTTCCAAGACACGGACGGCAGGGAATAATTTTCCCGGTATCGCATCGCAATTTGCGACGCATTTTCAGCCATTTGCTACACATCTTTTTTTATGAATCGCAATTGCTGCGATGCAAATGCAAACATACATGTTTAAGGGCGGGCTCATCACACCTCTGTACAAGTGCGAGTAAGTAGCCCGTTTCGCGATCGCCAACCCTGTAATCTGAATTACTAGGCACAAGTGCGAGTGAGTAACCCGTTTCGCGATCGCCGGCCCTGTAATCAGAATACAGGGCCGGCGATCGCGAAACTGGCTACTCACTCGCACTTGTACGGAGGTGTGATGAGCCTGCCCTTAAACATGTGTGTTTCCATTTGCATCGCAGCAATTGCGATTCATGTAAACACAGCGTAACTACTGTGCGTGAAGTATACTGCAGTCACTCTCTAACCGTGAAGCTTATACACATACACCCATTGTCACACAAGCACATGGCGTGCTACGATCACCTTCTAACCGCGATTGTTGTTTTGAGGCATGGTTCACGCGATCATTGCACAATGCAATGACAATGCACGTGGGATCTAATTACATGCATTGCATGTGCGCGATGCCTCGTACCTGGGAGTTGTTTGTTTACTGTCACTGCAGCAAGCGGCCATATCCATTTGAGGACTAGAAATGTGAGTACACCCACCCTGTTTAAATGTACCTTGATCTTATTGTAGTGGGCTGAAAATGTGCGCTTTGCTATATGAGAAAGAAAAAAATTATTTTGTTTAGCAGTTTTGCTATGCAATTTTTTTGCTGAAAATTATTCCCTGGACGGTCATTTATTACCAGTATGTAAATAATGTTATTCTTGGTTAGAACTTGGTTAGAACCAATTAGAACTCGTCCTTTTTGGGTCGTTCCGTCGGTTCCGTGGGTTAACTCCTAGGTTCGATAACGTTTAGCTCAGAGCAGAGCAGTATCATGGTTGTTAATACATCAACAGCTACACTTAGTGTATTAATTGGTTACATCTTTCTCCACAGGGATTCAAACCAATTTCTCCCCGAGATCTTCGGCATAGCTCCCAACAGCTACATGTACCATCTTCACTAGTCTGTCTGGGCAGGTTCACTCTTGAGTATGTTTTCTGATAGCTGCTTTGTAACTCATCTCTAAGTTTTTTCCTGGTACTTATCGGGTACCGGTATGTACTTATGTAAATGAGCAAATGAGACAAGTTATACAACTGTAAGTGGTTTCTTGACAAAAGTTATTGAACTGAATTAATGATGCTAAATATGTTTGTAGACGACTTTATTTTCATTAATTAAAAGAAACGTCGTCTTCTTTTTAAACAGTCGTTATATGGAAACCAAAATAGTAATGTCTTTAAATTTTAGCGATATATAGTTGTCAATATTGTGAATTTTCTTTCCAATGTTTTTTGAAAGTCATGAGAGTGGACATTGGTATTTGTCCTTGATAATTGTGAAAGTCATTCTTGACGAATTTCTCGAGAATAGTTATTACATTTGTACCTGTACGGCGGTAATACCTTAATTATATGAGATAATAATAATAATAATAATAATCTTTTAAAGTCCACTCCAAATTGTATTAAACCGAAAATGAAAATTCTTTTTGCCCAATTGATCGTGAGCCCGGCAGCCACTGAGCAGCGCCAGATCAACGTTGCTCTATCCCCTATTGTTGAACGCCAAACAAGGTAGCAGCAACTCCCATCTTTTAACGTCTACTGGTATGACGCGGCCGGTGCGGCTGTGTCGGTAATCCTCCCGACCAAGCAACAGAAGGCCAAACCTTCTGCACTGAGCCTACGAGCAGCGAATGACTCACGCATCGCAACTTACGGGCAACAGTCGCTTACGCTAGATTTAGGACTACGTCGCAGTTGTCGTTGGATATTGATCATGGCGGACGTAACCATGCCTATACTTGGTGTGGACTTTCTGCACCATTTTCAATTTCTCGTTGATATGACCAAACCTAGCTTTATTGACCCGCTTACGAATATGTACGTGACAGGTAGACATACGAATACTATGTCACTTAGCCCGGTATTTGACACGCCTGAAGCTATTGATGCGTACACGAAGATATTGCGTGATGAATACGCTGATATGAACATAACCGTCTTCCGTCCTCAAGACGTCAAAAGCACAATGTGGTACATCACATTGAGGGTGCGTTCAAGCGATTTTTCGAAGCTAGAATCACAAACATGAATCACAAATCAAAACAAAACAAGGCCACTGCTGGAAAGCGTTCAAGCGATTTTCCATTAACGCTGATTCTAGCTCATTTCGAGCCCAGCCACTGCGCATCACACTGTGCAGTTTGACCCGGGAAGTATAGGTCAACTTCGGCGCGCCCTTTCTGGAATTGTATACGGCCGACTGTCGACTGCTGTTTTGAGCATAGATCGCAATAATAAAACAAAGAATGAGAAGGTGATAGAAGGAAGAAACAAAGAATAACATAAGGAAAGACAGAAAGAGAAAGTCGATAGAATGATTAAAACAAAGAATAACATAAGAGAAAGTGAATGTGATATAAGGAAGGAACAAAGAATAACATAAGGAATGACAGAAAGAGAAAGTGATAGAATGATTAAAACAAAGAATAACATAATAGAAGGTGATAGAAGGAAGAATCAAAGAATAACATAAGGAAAGATAGAAAGAGAAAGTGATATAATGATTGAAACAAAGAATAACATTAGATAAAGCGATAGAATGATGAAAACAAAGAATAACATAAGAGAAGGTGATAGAAGGAAGAATCAAAGAATAACAAAGAAAAGGTGATAGAAGCAAAAAACAAAGGATAACATAAGAATAGAAGTTAGAAACAAAGAATAACATAAGGAAAGACAGAAAGAGAAAATGATTGAAAGATTAAAACAAAGAATTTTGAGAAAGTGATAGAATTATAAAAACAAAGAATAACATAAGAGAAGGTGATAGAAGGTAGAAACAAAGAATAACATAAGGAAAGACAGAAAGAGAAAGTGATATAATGATTAAATCAAAGAATTACATAAGAAAAGGTGATAGAAGGAAAAAACAAAGAATAACATAAGAATAGAAGGAAGAAACAAAGAATAACAAAAGAAAAAGTGATATATTTATGAAAACAAAGAATAACATAAGAAAAGGTGATAGAAGGAAAAAACAAAGAATAACATAAGAATAGAAGGAAGAAACAAAGAATAACAAAAGAAAAAGTGATAGATTTATAAAAACAAAGAATAACATGATAGAAGCAAAAAAAAAAGAATAACTTAAGAATAGAAGGAAGGAACAAAGAATAACATAAGGAAAGACAGAAAGATAAAATGATAGAATGATTAAAACAAAGAATAACATAAGAGAAAGTAAGTGATAGAATTATAAAAACAAAGAATAACATAAGAGAAGGTGACAGAAGGAAGAAACAAAGAATAACATAAGGAAAAACAGAAAGAGAAAGTGATAGAATGATTAAAACAAAGAATTACATAAGAAAAGGTGATAGAAGGAAAAAACAAAGAATAACATAAGAATATAAGGAAGAAACAAGGAACAACAAAAGAGAAGTGATAGATTTATAAAAACAAAGAATAACATAAGAATAGAAGGAAGAAACAAAGAATAACATAAGGAAAGACAGAAAGAGAAAATGATAGAAGGAAAACAAGGAATAACATAAAGGAACAGGCCACGATAAAGAGCATGGTATAGTGAACGCAAATTGCATGAAAAGCAGGCGCGCCGTTTTTGCCCAAACCGGAACAGGCCACGAAAATGACGCCATAGAATCATGATTGAGAACTCCATAGGGTTTCATTTACTTCCTTTTCCCCATGTCTAATTTTGTATCTATCCTTAAATTTTAAAGACCTTATGACTTTTTGTTGATGTATTTCTTGTTTATCCTTTTTCTTTCGTTATTTTTATTACTTATTTCTTTGTTTTCCTAAGGCATTTCTTCCTTTTCTTTCACTTGCGTTCTCTCTTTCCTTATCATAAGGCTTCAGTACAGCTAGAAGCTAGCAGCGCAGCTAAGCTCAAACTAAGCTAGCACCAGCTACGCGCTACCAAGTCAGAGACATGTTAATAATAGGCCTGTCCTCATCAGCCAAATAACCCGCTATTTTAACTATCCGGATCGCAAATTATCCAGCTAATGTGCGTCTTAATCAGCCCGCAGTTGCAATAAGCGGGATATTTGGTCGAGATAATCATCCCAAGATATCTTGGACTAGTTAGTCTGCAAAATATCCCGCTATTTGTCCGGTATGCGTAGGACCACAACTGGGCGTTGTGGCGTGCGCCTGAAATCCAGCTAACAATGGAAGTTATAACTTGATTCAGCAGAGGACGCAGGTTCGAAACTGAGTCACGTATTTCTGATGGTGACGTTTAAAGGTCGGTCCCCAGACGTAAATAATCATATCTGATTGATACTAGTGATATACTATACACGTCTGTAAAAGCCCAATACACACACACACACACACCTGACCTTGGCTAGATCGACTAGGCCTACTGTCCTGAGCTGACTGTACATCTTCACCCGTCCGAAGACTCGCACGCCACTATATGAAGAGCTTGATTCCAAAAGGAGCTAAATCCATATTTTATCAAAATGGAGTTATTTGTCTTAAAATAATGATTTCCTACATGGGGACAAAATGCACTATATCAAATTTGAAAATTTCACCAGGAAGTATGAAAAAGTTTAGGTACAATATCATGTTTCATTCCAAAAGGAGCTAAATCCAAATCGGTTTCATTCCAAAAGGAGCTAAATCCACTTTGGGTACTTCTGAGTAAATCACCTTTCTTATTTCTCCAGTTTCCCTTTAGCAATGTACCTTCATGTTGTTTTATATGTTAAAGGTGTCGCCCTGGACCAATAATATATGATAAGAAAAAAAATCTAGGCCTACCAGTTATTTCTGATTTTTACTAAATTTTTAGATTTTGTGGATTTAGCTCCTTTTGGAATGAAACATGGATTTAGCTCCTTTTGGAATGAAACGGATTTAGCTCCTTTTGGAATGAAAATGTGATATGTTGTTTACTTTCTTTTCAAAAGGTATTTTTAGTTGTGATTTCACTGTTATTATTTAAAAGGAGAGGTTTGCTACTAAATTTTAATAAATTTCAGTGACTTTATTGAGAAAATATGAAATTGTCCAGGTACAATATCATGTTTCATTCCAAAAGGAGCTAGACCTCTAAATCCACGAGAAAAAAAATTCTAAAAATTTAGCAAAAATCAGGAAAAACTGGTAGATTTTTTCTTATCATATATTATTGGTCTAGGGTGACACTTTTAAAATATATAAAAACATTAAGGTCCATGGCTAAAGGGAAAGTGGAGAAATAAAAAAAGGCGATTTAGAATCTACTCAGAAGTACCCAAACTTGGATTTAGCTCCTTTTGGAATAAAACTCTTCATAGTCTATGTCTGTGTGAACGCTGAGCAAAATATCTCGAGCTCGAGTTTTGAGTTTCAAGGTCGAATCTCGAGCTGATGAAAACGCGATTAAATAACTTCGAGCTTATTTCCCACATCAGAAACAGCGGGTTGTTTGGCAATCTCGAGCTGATGAAAACATACCTATTGACGAGCCATCAGGCGCCTCCCGGTGGACGCCCGAGCAATTTCCCCCAAGATTCGCAGGACTCCACTGCGCCGAGCTGCGGCACAACGGCAGCACAAAACAAGTTGAAACTTGAGCCATAACAATGCTTCCAATAGTTGGAAGCAAACAAAGCATATGCTGAATATGATATGTATACATTTATAGGATGATATCAAGATGATAATTAAACGAAATAACGGAAGTAATGAAGAAACTTACCTTTTTAGCTTTCCAATCGACTGCTACGAGTTCCGTGGCTGTCGACGTTTGGATCTATTTGTGTACTATATACACAGTATAGTAGTACAGATGCAAAATCAAAGACGTTATGTTGCAGAGAGGGATTTATCAGGTTATATAATACTAAAACAGTGGCAGAGGTGTTTTATATTCCGTAGTTTTGTCCAATTTTAATGTTTGAAATAGGCCAAATACCATACACTAAAACAGTGGCAGAGAGGTGATTTATGTTCTGAAGTTTTATTGTTCTTCTTCTTCTTCTTCAATGTTTTGTTTCGTTCTTTTTTGTTGCATGTATAGTACTACGAAAGTATGTATAATTGTCCTCTGTCAAAAATATAAGCTCTCTATCGATAAGCTGGGATTAGATCTAGTCTGCAGAAACAGACTTTATTTCGACAACATATCTGAAAACGGGTCAATGTCGCTATTCATAAGGACCGCTATTCATAAGGTCCGCTATTCATAAGGTCCACTATTCATAAGGACCGCTATTCATAAGGTCCGCTTTTCATAATTAGAGAAAAGGGTCATTATTCATAAGGGTCATTATTCATAAGAACCGCTATTCATAATCAAAGAAGAGGGTCGGTATTCATAATAGGAGAAGATCGAGGGTCGCTATTCATAATACGACATGAGGGTCGCTATTCATAAGGGTCCCTATTCATAATATTACAAAAGGGTCGGTATTCATAACACAGAAAGAGGGTCGCTATTCATAATACGAAATGAGGGTCGCTATTCATAATACGAAATGAGGGTCGCTATTCATAATGCAAAATGAGGGTCGATCGTTATTCATAAGGGTCATTATCCATAATAAGAAATGAGGGTCGCTATTCATAAAAGGAGAAGAGGGTCGCTATTCATAATAGAAGAAGAGGGTCGCTATTCATAAAAGGAGTAGAGGGTCGCTATTCATAATAAGAAATGAGGGTCGCTATTCATAATAGATGAAGAGGGTCGCTATTCATAATAGAAGAAGAAGGTCGCTATTCATAATAGGAAATGAGGGTCGCTATTCATAATAGGAGCAGGGGGGTCGCTATTCATAATAGGAGAAGAGGGTCGCTATTCATAATAGGAGTAGGGGGTCGCTATTCATAATAGGAGTAGGGGGTCGCTATTCATAATAAGAAATAAGGGTCGCTATTCATAATATGAAATGAGGGTTGCTATTCATAATACGAAATGAGGGTCGCTATTCATAATAATAAATGAGGGTCGCTATTCATAATAGGAGTAGAGGGTTGCTATTCATAATACGAACTGAGGGTCGCTATTCATAATAAGAAATGAGGGTCGCTATTCATATTACGAGTAGAGGGTTGCTATTCATAATACGAAATGAGGGTCGCTATTCATAACACGAAATTAGGGTCGCTATTCATAAAAAAAAGAAATGAGGGTCGCTATTCATAATAGGAGTAGACGGTCGCTTTTCATGATACGAAATGAGGTTCGCTATTCATAATACGCCCCCCCCCCCCCCCCCCTCGGCTACGTTCCTGGTCCTGTAGGGGGGGGGCGATATATAGCCCTGAATTTTGTCTCTTTTTAAAGTAATTATATTTTATCTGTTATCTTTGATAATTATATAGAGCCAACCCCCGCTCATGTGGTGACGAAAAAAAAGTAAAACATAACACACATGTAATCCTATCGTAAATTTTCCTCCTTGTTGGAAATCTTGCCCCACCACCCTGCCCCCGACTGATCTTATCCAGGCTACGACACTGAGATATTAAGTACGCCAAGCAGGCCCATTATCCATTTTAGCTTGCTATTTAAGAAACTAGTAATTGTTTATACGACAATAATGTTTTTGTAGAGAGTACGGTAATTTTTATTAGGACTTATGGACCTACAAATTACTGAGCGGAATTGGACCTGACGATTGGACCTAAGCCCAGTATCTACCGATCCCCGAGCCCCCCCCCCCCCCCCCATTAGTACGCCCCGGCGCGGATCCAGAATTTTCCAATTGGGGGGGGGGGGGACGGAAATTTGAAAAATGCGCAGACCGTTTTTTCAACTCAACATACCAATACTGACAAGGTCATATTAGAAGCACGATACGGGTACCTAGAAGCAGGAACAATTTTGGAAAGGGGTGCAAGCTCACTTCAGGTCTCTTGTCCGATATCAACATTCCCCGTTTTTAAGATATACATTTTTTGACATTTTCATCGGGGGGGGGGGGCTAAAGCCTCATGCCCGAAAAGGTAATTTTCTAGTTCACAATTCTGCTTGTGAGCGAAACGAGCGAGCAAAAATTTGAGCATTATATGTTTTTTGTGAAAGTGTTATTTATCACCAAGATAAACGAGAAAAGATATAAAAAATTCATATTCGGGCAGCTTGCTGCCCCCCCCCCCCCCTCCCCCACCCAATACGCGCGAAAGCTTTGAACTTTCATTAATTATTAGAAAAAGAAGACGATTTATTGAATTTTATGAATAGCGACCCTCTTCTTCTATTATGAATAGCGACTTTCTTCTCCTTTTATGAATAGCGACCCTCTTCTCCTTTTATGAATAGCGACCCTCTTCTCCTATTATGAATAGCGACCCTCTTCTCCTATTATGAATAGCGACCCTCATTTCCTATTATGAATAGCGACCCTCTTCTCCTATATTATGAATAGCGACCCTCTTCTCCTATTATGCATAGCGAACCTCATTTCGTATTATGAATAGCGACCCTCTTCTCCTATTATGAATAGCGACCCTATGATTTCCTATTATGAATAGCGACCCTCTTCTCCTATTATGAATAGCGACCCTCTTCTCCTATTATGCATAGCGAACCTCATTTCGTATTATGAATAGCGACCCTCTTCTCCTATTATGAATAGCGACCCTATGATTTCCTATTATGAATAGCGACCCTCTTCTCCTATTATGAATAGCGACCCTCTTCTCCTATTATGAATAGCGACCCTCATTTCGTATTATGAATAGCGACCCTCTTCCCGTTTTATGAATAGCGACCCTTATAAGTAATGAGCCTTATTTCGTATTATGAATAGCGACCCTCTCGTCGTTTTATGAATAGCGACCCTGATTTCATATTATGAATAGCGGTCCTTATGATTAATGACCCTTAATATGAATTATGAATAGCGACCCTCATCTCACGCTATGAATAGCGGTCCTTATGATTAACGAACCTTATTTCATTATGAATAGTGACCCTCTTTTGCCATTATGAATAGCGGACCCGGAAGTACGGGAATTTCCACGTTATGAATAGCGGACCTTATGAATAGCGGTCCTTATGAATAGCGAATAGACCCTGAAAACAAATGGACTACAATTTTCCTTTGTTTTATTATTATTACTGGGATAACTTGACATATATTGGTCAGCGTATGCGTTAAGAATTGCATAACACTGTTATTTGCATTGATGTGCCTCGTGCAAATGGTAATTGTCCCACAGTATGGCACTGTTCTGTAGGTAAATATAAAACTGAAATGACCATATATAGGGATTGTGATGAATGCTGTATATATATATATATTAATATACAGCATTTATCCCTCGTATTATCTCCATCGCGGGAGAAACCTACTAATGTAAGGTTTAGGCCCCCTTTATATTTGTTTTATTTCTTATTTTATGCATGTTCACCATTTCGCAATGCATTGGAGTTAACATTACATGAAAAAGAATATAATATAAAAAATCATTTTCAATTTTACAATCCATTTGAATTGACTTCACATAAAAAAGAATATAACAATGTTTTATCAAAGACAAGTTGCACTTATACAAGAATGAACACACAAAGGTGCTGATGAAACATAAGCAAATAGAGCTTGAATCGATTCACTTATGACCTGTAAGACATTTTACTAGACCTGAACAATATACTTTTTCTCTCTCTTGTTCATTGTAAATAGGAATTGTATTCAGTGTTATATATTTACATTTTAAAGGACAAACACCTTTAAAATGTAAATATATAACACTGAATACAATTCCTATTTACAAAGAACAAGAGAGAGAAAAAGTATATTGTTCAGGTCGGGTCTAGTAAAATGTCTTACAGGTCATAAGTGAATTAAATTTATGTTCGATATAATGAGAACTGATATATAGATTTATATGTAAGTAATATCTTACATTTGTGAAATGATAATACATTTGAGTGCTCTTCTAATGGAGTTTGGTGATTATATATTTCGAATATAATGTTCAAGACCGGGATTTTATGAATTTATATCCTGATTAATTAACTTTTCTGTCGCCAATTGACCTCGTAGTACTAACTTTGAGTACATCCGGCCTGCATGGCCTTAAAGGAAGCCCCTCAAAATCAAAAGAATATTACAATGCAAGCCTGCATGGCAGAGGGACCGCTCGAAACTGTAACTTTAGTGATAATAATGATGATGATATACTAGGGCGTCGCCAAAGGGGGGGTGTGGGGGGTGCGACACCCCCCCACCTGTCAGGATATTGTCGGTAAAATTGCGCTGCCGTTGGGAAAAAGAGAAAAGGGGGAGGCAAAAAAAAAGAGGGAAAAAAAGAGAGGGAAAAAAGAGAGGGAAAGGGAAAGAAAAGAAAAAAAGAAAAGGAAAAGAAAAGAAAGAAAGGAAAAGAAAGGAAAGAAAGGAAAAGAAAGGAAAGAAAAGGGAAGAAAGAAAGAGAAAAAAGAAGAAGAGGGAGGAGAGGAAAGAAAGGAAAAGAAAGAAAAGAAAGAAAAGGAAAAAAGAAGAAAAAAGAGTGAAAGGGAAACAAAAGAAACGGGGGATGAAAGAGAGGAGAGAGAGGGGAGGTAAGAGTATGAGAGAAGAGGAGTGGGAGAAAAGAGAGAAGGGGGTTGTTGGGTGGAGTCGTCTCGTCGAGAGAGCAAGAAAGACACGGGTACATATGTTGCTGTGTCGGGTCAGCTGTGTCGGTATGCTTGCTCGATCCTCGTGTACTATATCAATGCAGAAGTTTGAAGTCGGTGAGATGTATATCGTCGGTCGGCCGACAAGTTTTTTCCCTACGAACTGTGACTTCTTATGACGACTTCGAGAGTGACTACAACTACAATAATTTTTATATACTTGTATTTTCTCGAAGTTTCACTTTCCTATAATATCAGCTAAAGAAATCAGAGGTTTATAATTTTCGGGGAAACTAAATTCAAACAAGGTTTAAGAGTCAACAACGGTACGACGAATCGTCTTCTTTTCTTTATATTGTGATGAAACGCCAAAAATTCCGCGCTTCGCGCGGAAGGGGAAACTTCATTTAGACGAGTCGAGACAAAACAACGAATCGTCTTCTTTTCTAATAATTTAAGGAAACGTCAAAGCTTCGCGCCAGTGTGGGAAACTGTATTCAGACAAATAGGGCTTATTAAAAGTCGAAAACGGTACAACGAATCGTGTTCTTTCTTTTATAATTTGAGGAAACGTCAAAGCTTTCGCGCTTCGCGCGAGAGGGGAAAACTGAATTCAGACAAAATTAAAAAGGGCTTATTTAGAGTCGAAAACGGTACAACGAATTGTGTTTTTTCTCTAATGATTTAATGGAACGTCAAAACTTTAGCGCTTCGCGCGAGAGGGGGAAACTGAATTCAGATGAATAGGGCTTATTATGAGTCGAAAACGGTACGACGAATCGTCTTCTTTCTCTAATAATTTAAGGAAACGTCAAAGCTTCGCGCCAGAGCGGGAAACTGAATTCAGACAAATAGGGCTTATTAAAAGTCGAAAACGGTACAACGAATCGTGTTCTTTCTCTAATAATTTGAGGAAACGTCAAAGCTTTCGCGCTTCGCGCGAGAGGGGGAAACTGAATTCAGATGAATAGGGCTTATTAAGAGTCGAAAACGGTACGACAAATCGTCTTCTTTCTCTAATAATTTAAGAAAACGTCAAAGCTTCCGCGCTTCGCGCGAGAGGAGGAAACTGAATTCAGACAAAATTAATAGGGCTTATTTAGAGTCGAAAACGGTACAACGAATTGTCTTCCTTTCTCTATATCGTGACGAAACGCCAAAAATTCCGCGCTTTGCGCGGAAAAGGGAAACCTTATTTAGACGAATCGAGAACGGTACAACGAATCGTCTTTTTTCTCTAATAATTTAAGGAAACGTCAAAGCTTCCGCGCTTCGCGCGGGAGGGAGGAAACTGAATTCAGACAAAATTAATAGGGCTTATTTAGAGTCGAAAACGGTACAACGAATCGTGTTCTTTCTCTATTAATTTGAGGAAACGTCAAAGCTTTAGCGCTTCGCGCGAGAGGGGGAAACTGAATTCAGATGAATAGGGCTTAATAAGAGTCGAAAACGGTACGATGAATCGTCTTCCTTTCTCTATATTGTGACGAAACGCCAAAAATTCCGAGCTTCGCGCGGAAAAGGGAAACTTCATTTAGACGAATCGGGACGGTACAACGAATCGTGTTCTTTCTCTATTATTTTGAGGAAACATCAAAGCTTTAGCGCTTCGCGCGAGAGGGGGAAACTGAATTCAGATGAATAGGGCTTAATAAGAGTCGAAAACGGTACGATGAATTGTCTTCCTTTCTCTATATTGTGACGAAACGCCAAAAATTCCGCGCTTCGCGCGGGAAAGGGAAACTTCATTTAGACGAATCGAGAACGGTACAACGAATCGTCTTCTTTCTCTAATAATTTAAGGAAACGTCAAAGCTTTAGCGCTTCGCGCGAGAGGGAGGAAACTGAATTCATACAAAATTAATAGGGCTTATTTAGAGTCGAAAACGGTACAACGAATCGTGTTCTTTCTCTAATACTTGAGGAAACGTCAAAGCTTTAGCGCTTCGCGCGAGAGGGGGAAACTGAATTTAGATAAATAGGGCTTATTAAGAGTCGAAAACGGTACGACGAATCGTCTTCTTTCTCTAATAATTTAAGAAAACGTCAAAGCTTCCGCGCTTCGCGCGAGAGGGGGAAACTGAATTCAGACAAAATTAATAGGGCTTATTTAGAGTCGAAAACAGTACAACGAATTGTGTTCTTTCTGTAATAATTTGAGGAAACGTCAAAGCTTTCGTGCTTCGCGCGAGAGGGGGAAACTGAATTCAGATGAATAGGGCTTATTAAGAGTCGAGAACAGTACACCGAATCGTCTTCCTTTCCCTATATTGTGATGAAACGTCAAAGCTTCCACGCTTTGCGCGGGAGGGGGGGGGAACTGAATTCAGAAAAGGATAAACAGTCGAGAACGGTACAGCAAATCGTCTTCTTTTTTATAAAAATGTAATGAAACATCAAAATTTCGCGCTTTGCGCGGGAGGGGGGGGGGGGACTTCATTCAGCCAAGGATTACCAGTCGAAAACGGTACAATTAATCGTCTTCTTTTCCTAACAATTTAAGGAAACGTCTAAGCTTCCGCGCTTCGCGCGGGAGGCCCATCACCCACACCCCCTAATGAGCGCGCTGTTAAGTGATTCTCTTGCTCACTACCGCCCCTCCCTAAAAATAAGATCCTAGCTCCGCGCCTGCATTAAAATATATAGCTATGATGCTGACTAAATTGTAGAAATAATTCGTATATTTATGTCGTCGAGGAAAATGACCATTTTGCGCATATGCAAGTACTATAGAAAGTCCATAGGAAAAACAATTTAGCCTTCGGCCCCAGGTTTATAGGGTTGAATTTGTAGATATTGGACATTTAATTTTGTCGGTAATTGGTGGCTAGTTTTGTCGGTAATCGTTGGCCTCTACACCCCCCCACTGAAAAAGGTCTAGCGACGCCCCTGTATACTACTAGTAACATACTAGTGATCAAACTGAAACATCCTTTTGTGAATGAGGGAATAAGCTTTACTATTGTGTGCCCGATTGGGACAAGGGCCCACTGGCTCCCGGGTTTTAACCCTCCCCCCCCCCCCCCCCTCTCACGGCAAAAAAAGAAAATCTGCCACGTGCTTTACCTGTACATTAAAATACATGAACAATTTTTTTTTTTTTTTAAATTAACAAATAAAATCGAATACACAAATTAGCAAGCAAACAAGATCATAAAATACTATCGGGTACAATTAGACGTACGTAGACCGGTTAACCAAACCAACTATGAATCAATCCGGAAAAAGACCCGTGTACCCTAAAATTGACTTTGTTTTTTGGGGGTAGAAAATGGTCTCTTTTTTGTTTGGGGGGGGGGGGGGGTAACAAGGTTCGGGTTAATTGTTCTGGACAACCCAGAAGCTTTTATAAAAACTTGCCCGACATAGCATGTATAATTATGTGCAGATTGGATTCCAAGTATTATTTTGTGTTCATTGCTGTTATATCTTGTACCATTGTTTATGTTTGATTTGTTTTGAATAAACTTGAACTTGAACTTGAACTTGTATCAATAACAGGTTAGTCAAACTTGTCTAAAAAGTCAGCAGAGTCATGAGCAGAAATTGGGGGCCGTGTCATTTTAACAACATATGTAAATCACTGGTATCTGCCCACCCCCCGTGGCCCACCGCGAATAAAACATTGGGGGAGGGGCAACTGGCAACTGCCACCCCCTCCCCATCAGTACAGTACCCCAGTGCTTATAGTCACTAAAGGTCCCCCAGGAGAGAAACATCCATAAATGTGAATGTTAGTAAACCGCGGTCTTATACTAGCTCTTACTTTAATATAGGTCTATTGTACGAATCCACGAGTTTCTTATAGGAAAGTAAAAGATTTGAAACATGACTGCGACTCAGACTAATAGTATTGACGATGGCGTCTGTTGAAGGAGAGAGAGAGTCTGCCTTGTGCTGATACTTGACGGAGACGAATTTTAAGGTAAATTATCAATTATTCTGCTTCTGTTTATCAAATTGTTTCAGAAAATAAGATATTATACTAACTTAATACTTTTTACAAAATGAAGATAACATTCTAAGTTACCAAGTATCTAGTAAGGGTGCAGGTTAGATGGAAATTGTTGTAAGGTCATCGATTTCGAAAGAGCTATTCACTGTACTGTAGGATAGGGTCTACTCGGTCTCCGCAGACGCAGCACTACCCACGGACCCAGCCATAGCCACACATAGGTGCATTACTTACTATCCTGGCTGTGTAGTAAAAGCTGTGCTTTTGATTCTCAACATTTCAACCACCACTCTACAAAACTCAACTGATTTCACTCAAAATCGGTACTTTAGTGAAAATTGATGACACCTAAATAGCAGTAAAATACTTTTTTTTCTTCAACTTACTGTCTTTGTTAAAAAGAATAATTAAAAAATTCAAATTGTAAGTCTAGTGTCAAATTTGCCGATCAGCCCAATCGGTCCTATTGTGTGCAGTCTATGCAATATTGTGTAGTATGTATATTTGTGTATAATACCTGCCTCACAGCAAGTATGCAGTGCTAGAGGTCAATACGCATTAGGATGCTTTGCTGGAGTTGCCATAGCTAGCTACAACTTAGTACAAGCATGGACCTATACTCTATAGGCCCGGTCACACAGAGGGGACGCATGGGGAACGCACGGCCAGTGCATTGGAAATTTGCGATTTTGGCCAGTGCATTGTCGTGCGCCCAACTTTTGTCGAAGCTTCAGCAAGCTGACACCATATGCATAGCGTGTTGCTAGCGCGCTGAGCGCATACAGGGCGCATACAGTGCGCATACAGACCGTACACAGAGCGCACATGGTAACAACTTCCACGAATGCACAGCGTGTTGCTAGCGCGCTGGACGAATGGTCCACGCATGCACCGCGTTCTCAACAGGTGGTTACACATAGACGACGCACGGCCCGCGCATTGGAAATCGGAAAAGGCCGTGTGCCTAACTTTTGTCATGATTTTGGAAAAGCTAGCGAGCTGACACAAAATGCACAGCGTGTAGCTAGCGCGCTGTGCGTATACGGGGCGTGTGCTCCACGTATGTCTGGCGTTCTTCTAGCGCGCTCCGCGCATGTCTGGCGTGCCTTTGGCGTGTACATTCATGCATCGAGCTCCGCGCACACATTTGAGCATGCTCAAAAAATCCTGACGCACACAGCGAATGACGACGAATGCATAGCGTGGGTCCAGCGCGCTCGACGAACGAGTAACGAATGATGACGCACGCCTAGCGAACGACAACGCACTGGCCAAAATTGCAAATTTCCAATGCGCTGGCCGTGCGTCCCCCATGCGTCCCCTCTGTGTGACCGGGCCTTATGGCCTACACATAGTAAAGGCGCAATGCGCACAATTGATAATGTCATGCTCTCGATTCTCACGATCATCGATCACAACCTGCTACATAGAGTTTAAACCACACATTTTGGCAGTATTTTTCATACTTGTAATTTGCTAATATTGTTATAATTTCGTACCGAGCCCCCAAAATAATCAACTTTGGGGAATAGAAACTGCTTAGACGTTGGAGTTAGAAATGGAAGTTTGAGTTTGGACTTGGAGGAAGATTTTTTTTCTGCAGAAGAACCAGCATACGACTGGTTCAAATTATTGAATATCTATGGATATTTCAGCTGTCTCTAAACCGATTTTGATCAAACAAAGATGATTAGACTATGTAATTTAAATTGTATGTTCTTTCAAATTTGAAACTAAGTTTTTCATTATCTCACAAAAAATTATTTTGTGTAGTGCCCTCTGGAACAAAACTCAACTATCCCTTTAAGCGTCCGTACAGGCGTACGCCCAGCCTCCTATCAAACACCAAAATCATTTATGTCATCATTACTGAGTTTAATAGAGGTGCAATTTCAAAGGACTTCCAGATCAAAGTGTTTGAATGGCTCAGTGTAAAAATGTCAGGTAAAAATGTCAGTAGTGAAGATGTCAGAAGTAAAAAGGTCAGATCGGTAAAAATAGCTAGAGATACCAAGTGTCACGCATCGAGGGTCTGAAAACGCTGTCACACATGGCAACCATTAATTTAGGGCCAGACTGGGGAAAAAAAGAATACTACCATAATCATTTTTCCCCGTCCGTCGTCCGTAAACCTTTTACATTTTCTTCTTCTTGAAAACGCATGTTTAGATTTTAACCAATCTTGGCAGCCTGCCAATGGCAGGAATCATCCTTAGGGGTAGGGTATCCATTTTTTTTCAAATAGTAAACTTGGCCCCATGAAGACCCAGGGGAAGGGCCCAAAAGGGCCCAAACTAGGTAAATTTCAAACGTCTTCTCCAGATTTAGCAGTACATCAGCCAAGATACACAAATGTATGAAGATACATGCACCTTTTTGGGTGAAGAATAAAAGGTGTTTATAACAGTTCCCAGGATGGCCCCATTGGGCCCCTGAGGAGAGAGGGGGGGGGGGGGGGGTAATTGGTTGGAAGGGGGGCTCAATGTTAAAAAGTAACTGTTTCATCTGCTTCAAAACGCATGTTTGGATTTTAATAAAACTTGGCAAAATTCATCCTTAGGGGTAGGGAACCAAAGTTTTTCAAATAAGTAAACAAATTTTGTACCTCTGACATTTTTACCTTTGACATCACTACCCCAATACCCCTTACGTTTTTACCTGGCACCATTCGAATACCTTGAATACCAAAGCTTAGAACTGGAAAAAAGCCGTCTCCAGCTGCCAAGCTTCCAGATCCAACTTCAGGCCCAAGGGGGGGAAGTGTCCCACCTTCCAGGTTTTGCACCATGGTCATTTTACATATGTCTCGTGCTTGCTGGGTCATGTGAAGATTGTCATAGCTGTCACCAGCTAAATCTTGCTTTCCCTTACAAGCATCTGCAATAATGCAAAGCCTCTCCATTTGTTTTTTTCTTGTCTTTTGTAGTTGCAGAATGTTAAAGTGCTAACATCGCAGAAACTCTTTTGAGGGCACTATGTGATGACCCAATCAACAGCAAGAATCAGGGCGGTCCATTTTCTTCAAGTGCTCCTGCTTTTCCTCTTATAATGACCAGCTGTTGACCCGTTTGAGACAATAAAGATCCAGCCTCCTGTACTAATACTATTGACCATTGAAGAAGCATCACCATGGAAACAATACAGGTTTAATTTCCTTTCTTTTGAGATTTAAGTGCATACACTATGAAAATGACGGACAAAGAAAGCGGACAAAATATACAGTTCCTCATTCTACCCTCAACAATTGCTGTGGTAGACAAAGGAACATCCCATCACTGCTATTATGTTAACACTAGCAGGACCCGTGGAAAATCCACGGGATTCTAGGGGAGGGGAAGGGGGGGGGGAGGGGCGGTAAATGGAAAGAGGCCTATGTGCTATCGAAAATAAAATTTGATTATATTTCTATAGGGTCTAGACGATTTTTATAATATACGCCGTTTGACCATGAATGGCGCACCATAAGACCCGTTTTAATGCATTGATTAAGAAACTGTATCATAGTAAAAGTATTCTATCCAGCATGGCTATGTTTTTAAACGACCATCTAAATTTTCTTGTGAAAACTTTACTTTGAAAAATGATTATCGAAATTCAGCATAAAACTATACATGGACAGAATAATTACAATCTAAGCTCAGGTTTCATACCTCTATAGTCACGAAACTATATTGAAATAGGGGCAATAAGAGCAATTTCAAAATGTTGTCGAGTCTACTCTATAATAGCTCAGCTCAGCTCACCTCACCTCACACACAGTCACAGTTCCGAAGGTGCTCGGCAGCAGTGGCGCACTGCACTGCCCGTGCCTCGTGACGGCAGCTAGCTTGCAACTGAACTGTCAGTTACGATGAATTTCTTGTGAAAACTTTACTTTGAAGAATGATTTTCAAAATTCAGTAAACATGAACAGGATAATACCAAAGTAACCCTGCTTGCATACCTCTATTCACGTAAACTATATATAAATCACGGCAATCATCATAGAATCACAGACGAAGCGACTGAGCTGTGCGTGTGACGGTGAGCGTAGAATCATCGCATACATTATACACGTACGTTCGTACACGCAGCAGGTCCGGCTGGCCTACAAAGCATATCATATAAAAAGACGCATAACACGGGTAAGTCCAACCCGTGAGAGCGTGCATTTTTTTACACCCCCTCACCCGTGTGAGTCATCTGTTAATGTGTATTTCTCTTACATGCTACAAAGCGTATCCTATAGCAAGAGGCCTAAACTCGGGGTAAGCCACAACCGTTACTATGTGATGTGCTACACCCATTGACAGAAGTGGATTCTCGTCCGCTGTGTGTCTCTTTGTTGATTTTACAGAGGGCGGATGCACGCCTTCCCGACTCGCTCTCGCGGGTTCGTCGCCTCCTTGCAATCCACCACGCCCGCCGTGCTCTCGTCCGCCCGTCCTCCCCGGCACCCCGAAAACGCGTTTAACGGCATGGACGTCGATTGCGGGGTCGACGTGGCACGCGGGTTACGGGAGACAGGCCTCGTATAATTGTGCCGCCGTCCCCGCACCCCGGCGGAGGCGGGCGCGGTCGGGGAAAGACGTTTTTGAGGAACCGTTTTGCCCCGTTTTGGACCCCCCGCGGCGATTAGTGGTATTAATAGTATAGATGTGTAGAACTAGTGCATGTGACACCTCTTTCTTTGTCCGTGATGTTAATAGTGATACTAGCATGACATAACCTAACTGACTAGCATCGACTTGTAAACACTTGTGAATGAATCAAAACATTCCATATGAATAGGATCCTTTCTATATTTTGGCATGATTGGGCCCCTAAAATTTGTGGAGTATGTACCGTATATCTGACTTTTTTGTAAATCTAGAATCAGGAGGGAAAAAATTGATGTACCAGTATGCAATCAAGAAAAATGGGGAGAAATACAATTAATAAAGTTCTGGGGAGTACTGTACTGTACTACAAAAATGTAAGGAAAGGAATCATGGCAATGCAGTGTGCAAAAATGCAGATACTTTGACATTTTCAGGCCTACTTATCTTGCAAATTAAGAAATGATACCGGTAGTTTCTTTTGGGTTTGATGAAATAAATGGAAACCTGGGAAAGGATAAGGATTAAATCCTTGTGCTCCCTACAAAAAAAGGACAACATCTCTCTTTTATTTCCCAAAAAATTAAAAATGAATCCCTTGATAAGTTCATTGTCTTCTTTCTGGTAGTAATGATAATGATATCAGATAGTTACAGGCTATAACTTGTATTATATATGTTCCATACACTTGCTTGGTTGTATCACTATATAATGATGACAAGACAAATTTTCTTCAGTTTATTTGTGTATTTGCATAGTATGCCGAAAAAGTCCCTTAAAAAAAAAATTCTAAAGGAAAATTGTTGTCTATTTTGTCGCTATTCCAGGCATACCTGTTGGGTGGTGAGGATGAGGACCCTGCCCCTGAGCCGGAGACCAGCAGTGATCCCCTAGCAACCAATAAGTCCTTCTTTACCATGGTAAGCTCATACAGGCTCGGCAGAAGTGTCTCAAGCCAAAATTTAGGGTACAACTGAATGAAAGCAGTGCATGCTTTAACACCGAGGTGCTCCGATGTACATTTATGCGCTGGCAAAAATATACTCAGGATTTATTTCATCAGAGATATAGGGTTAGGGTTGCAATTGGGTTGTCAGTTTAATAGGTTTAGGGTTTGGTTAAAATGAAGTATCGTGCTTGGTCCATAGTTGGGCTTAAAAATTTGGTAAATTTATAGATATAGACCACAGAGCAATGGTCTCCGTAGCACATATCGTACAATCCCACAAGGATACTTTATGTGTACATGTACAACTTTTTCATGTTACTTATAAATTGACCAAGAATATGACTACCGTACATATAAATTTTAAACCTTTTTAATGGTTTGTAGAGTTAGCTATAGCCTGATTCAAGGTAAGATGAGGTTTTTCTTATCAAAGAGACTGTTAGACCAAGTCTGTTTTCCTCTACGATAAATTAACATTTTCCATGAAAATGGCTGAATATTTTGCCTGATTTGATGGATAACTTGATACTTCTTGTATATCATTTTAAATTTAAAGTTATATTTCGTTCCCTAAGTAAATAAGAGTCATTGAAAGTTTTTCTCTCTCATTGATGTACGAAACGTACACATTTACTCTTCTTTGAATGATTATCTCAACAGAAAGATGGCAAGTTCTGCTGCACCAGATGTAACAACCTCTTCACACAGAAGACCAATCTCCAGCGCCATGTACGGAAGGTCCACAAGGAGACAACGACCAGCAACGCCAGGACATCATGCATCCGTCCTGGATGCAAGGAGATGTTCTACCACAAGACCAAACTCATGCAGCATCTAGAGGAAGACCATGGCATATGTTTGCAGAAGTCGGAGCTCTCGTTTGCAACCGTGGAGAAATTCTTGGCATGGAAGGAGAGAGAAGAGAGTCAGAACTTTGCTTATTTTTCGAAAGAAAGAGGCGCTATCCAGTCTTCGCTTTGCATTCATCAGACCTATGCATGTCAGAGAAATGGCAGCTCTCGTAGTCACAAAGCAAAAGGAAGTCCTGCCAGGACAACCTCCAGAAAAAAGTCCCAGGGGTGTGTCAAGACGGATATGATCTGCCCAGCAAGGATCATTACAGCCAAGTGCCTGAAGACAGGCAACCTCAAGGTTACATACTACAGTTCACACTCTCACCGTCTCCTATCCAGCGACATCAAGTTCCATCCATTGCCACAAAAGTTGAGGGACGACTTGAAGCTGAAGATCGCGTTTGGGGTCACTGTGGAAGACATCCTGAAGGACCTTTCTCGTCCAAACCATAGCAACATCGGTAACCTGACTGTATTCAAGAAGCAGCTGAACATCTCCAGACACCACATGCAGCAGATGCGACGGAATATATTCAAAAGAGCGGAGAAGAATCCAGAAGGTCTGGACAGCATCTCCAGCTTAGCCATTCTCCTAGAGAAACACAGATCCGAAGGACACAATCCCATCATGATGTACAAGCCTGAAGGAGGGCAGTACATCATTGGAAAGCTTGAAGGAGATTCCCTGGCAGTGGAGGACAGTCCAGTAGTTGTTGGTGTGCAGACAAAGCAACAGCTTCACATGCTGCAACTGTTCACAGTCAAGTACCTCTGTGTGGAATCGGTGCAGTATCAGAATTACCTACTGGTGAATGTCAGCATGCGAGATGATTACGGTCGAGGAAGTCCCGTGGCTCATCTGATTTGCAGTCCCGACGATCAAGCAGCACTCTTCTATTTTTTCCAGATAATCGCAGAGAGTTTCAACAAGTCCATGATGGCAGGGGTCTTGACCGATGAGTCGTCAAGCTGCATCAACATTCTCTTGGCCGTCTTTGGTGAGAACCTTAGCCATGTCTTCTGCAAGCGTCTCGTTCACCATGACTGGCTGCATCAGCTGCAAGCGCTTGTCACGGACAAGGAGCTCAGGAGAGAGATATACACATCCCTGGTCTTGCTCATGGAAGAAACCAACTTGAATCAGTTCACAAGTATGACCAGCACATTCCTGAACAGATATCAATCCAAGGATAAGAGCTTTGTGGTATATTTCAAAGAGTCTTACTTGGATCGCTGCCCGCAGTGGGCAACCTGCTATGGAAATTATTCCTGTGATCCCAACCACACCACAATGTATGATGAAGCCTTCCACAAGCCACTCAAAGCGTATCTTGACAGTGAGAGCAAAGAAGGGGAGATATATGACCTTGTGGCTTTCTTGGTGAAGACTGCTGATGAACACAGTGACCAGTCTCTCTTACAAAGTTGTCTGCAACCAACACAGACAGTGGGCCTAAGATCAAGGCATGAAGATGCCCTCCAGATACCCCTTGAATGCATTACAAGAATGATGGCAAAGATGTATTCAGTGAAAACTGAGACAGAACTGTTACATGTGAAGAGAGTAAAGAAGTTTTGCCCAGAGGCGTCATGCAGCCCCCAGTGTCTTCACGTATCCTGCGTTGAGCTCTGTCCTCATCTGTACACCTGCACCTGTGGGGAGGAGTCCCATCTTTGCCCCCACATACACAGGGTCCACATGCAGATGCAGAGCTCCTTCCTGGTGAATATCAAAATGCAGCTGACAGACCCTTCACGGAAAAGCAGCACCTCTTCAGCACCTCTGCCCCCGCCTCAGAAGAAACTCAGGAGAAGTCCGAGACAAGCACAAAAAGAGGCAGCTATTCAAGCCAAAGAATCTGTTGCAAATTCAAATGAAAGTGAAGGAACTGGAAAGAATGGTGAAGATGCTGCCATTCCTAAAGGTGACGCAGCAGATGATGATGATGACGAAGACAATGATGATGGGGATGATGGGGGACTCTTCATGGCCAACACTTATGAACCTGAAGATAATGATGCCCAGGATCCAGGATTGATTTTCAACGCTGAGCCAGTTCCAGTCGAAGATGACGAGACATCTGAAGTAAACTTGACAAAAATATTAGATGTCAATGATGAACTACTAGCTCTTCTGGAAAATAAAAAAGTACAAGCTTCCCTGTTCCCATACATTCTCAGTGAACTTAAAGCGATTGTTGCAAAGTGCAAAGCTCAAGTGCCTGCTGACTCCTTAGATAATCTTTGGAGGCGGGCAAAGCGGAAAGCTAACACCCCACTACCGCTGCTTCAAATTAAAATGAGAGGGACTGCAGTTATTAAGAAAGCACTCGAGTCCAAGCTTACTTCTGGGCAAGAGAATAGTGTAGAGCAAGGAAGGGTGTTGGATGTTCAAGGTGGAGGTGCACAGGTTACCAAACCAGAAGCGACATTGCCACAGGCTCCTGCAGCAGGTACAAACTCTTCTGCAGGATTCAAGGACTTGCTGTCCTACATCATAACTTCGGCTGCTCAGACCCAGCCCGGCAATGCTGTTTACATGGTTCCAGGGACAACCACCTCAACGATGCCCTCATCTTGTGAAGGGATAATCCCTTCAACAGCACTGACCCAAGTGAGAGAGAACTCGCCTGTACAGATCATCATGAATGCCCCTGCAACGTCCCACATCCAGACCCTTCACACAGCATCATCAGCTTCAGGGATCTCTGAACCTAGTCCTCTAGAGGCAGAAGCAATGCAGCCTCTTGTTGCACCACTTCAACAAACTCAAAGGCACCTGTTCCCTCCAGCCACAGCACCATCAGGTATGATAGATTTTTCATCTCTGTCTTCTCAGCTGGTGTCTTCGCTGCCACCTGCTCTATCGTCAGCAACCCAGCATCACAGCCAGCAGGAGTCAGAGTACATCCCTCGCCAGCCAAGCCTGACTCCTGCAGGAAGTGTTTTGTCCCAGACCATTGTAACACAGATCGTCCAGAGAGCCGCACCATCTCCCTACCCGTACAAGGAGCATTCACAATCGCTTCCCCTAACAAGCACAAACCAACAAACGGGCATGACTGCCTCCTACCTGGCCTCGCAGCTTGGCCACCACATGATGCCGCCTCAGCCGTTGGCGCAACATTTGCCGTCTCCCTACACCTTTACTGGCACTGGACAACCCTTGAGCCATCAGCCAACACACTCCCTGCCGCAGCCGAGGCAGTATCTACCCCCTACCAATCAAACCCTGCAGCCTCTCCAGCCTAGCCCTTTCATGTCTACCATCCAACCTCAACCTCTGCACCATCTGACCCCTAACCCATCCACATCCCAGGGGCAACATTTACATCAGACGGACCCCAACTTTAAAGCGACTACTCACCCGATGTACTGAATACATGGATACATCTTCTTGTCTTCAGATAGGTGCGCACATAGTCAGTGGGAGTGCCATGGTCGAGTGGCTTAAGGTGCTTGACTGGTGATGCAATGGTCGAGGGTTCGAATCCCAACACAGCACTAATAAATCCTTTGGCAAGATATTAACCTACACTTGCTACTCTCCACCCAGGTGTAAAAATGGGTACCCGGTAGGATGCGACCGTCATTGTTGGTCAAACAGTTTTTGAGCGTCAAGTAACGCCTGGAATGGCTGGAATGCTCCTCAGGGAGTGGAGATTGTGCAAACAAGCACTAAATCCAATGACCGGGGTAATAGTATATCTGTAAAGCGCTTAGAGACGTCCGAGATGTATTAAGCGCTATATAAAAGCTGAATATTATTATTATTATTACAGTCCACTGCCTGGACTATTTCTATGCTGCGCGCCCAATCAGCTGAGAAAATAACACACCGGCCTCAACACTAAAACGGAGACAGTCCTTTCATTAATTTTTTTCAAAGGGTGTATTTTCGGGGATCACGTTATCAGTGTAAGGGAGGAGGGCAGAGATGATTGAAGAAATAAAAAAAATAGAGAACGACTGAAAGAATCTGGTCTAGTGTGCTGATCTGAGAACCTCTTTAACCATGTAGTAATACAATGCTGATTACTATAATAATAATATTGGATTCTTATATAGCGCACATATCGACCTTGCAAGGTCCTCAAGGCGCTCCAACATTACCCGGCTATGCTAGGCTGCTGATTTCGACGCTCACAGCATTTAAGGAATTCCTTCCTACCGGTACCCATTTAACACCTGAGTGGAGAGTGGCTAGTGTAGATTAATGTCTTGCCAAAGAATATTAGTGACGCGGCGGGACTCGAACCGCGGACCTTGTGATTCATAGTCCGACGAGTTATCCACTACGCCACAACACGTCTACATACTATGTATAGGGAGCCATGAAATATAAAAAGTAATGGACTCATTTTCTTCTATGCTGCAACAGAAATAGACTCAAATTGTGCAATCATTATTAATCTTTTTGCTTATCGTTGTTATAATTTCACAGAACTGGTGATAAACTACATATGTACCTGAAGCTAAGTGGTTGATGTTGATAGTGAAGTGCAGCTATTGATTTGAATGTTTTAAACAGAAATATGGCGCCATGGATATGCTTTGAATCATCATCATGATTTTTATATTATTATTCTTTTTATTATTATGGTTCCAGTAGGACAAATCCCGCCTGCAAGGTGATGTAAAAAATGAAAAATATGGATTAAAAAAAAAACCAGTTGTTTGGTTTACTTTTTATTTTTTACCTACATCATAGATACATAATGCTCCATTCCACCCATGATTGTCAGCATAAAAAAAAGAAGGTATAAAGATTTTTTGAATACATCCATCGCTGGCTTTGTTAGTTGCGCATCAGTGTCATTACGTACAAGTACGTGTGGCGATCGACAGAGGGTTAACATTTTAGGATTTAGTATAATGAAGTACTTTTCATGACAATGAAGTAAATTAGGAATGATTTTTATAGTACTGACCACTGGCAAAACATTTTTTTCAGCCATTACGTATTGAGCCAATGGTATGTGCGATTCACTGTGGCCATTTTGATAATTTTCACAATTTTCCTGAGTATTTTAGGTCACGTGACAAACTGACCCAGATATCTGTTCAAATTTAAACATTTATTTGTGTCCAAATGTGTCCCTTGTAAGCTATAAATATGTTTTAAGGTAAAATAAATCAAAATAAAACTAAAGCACATTCCAAAGTGGTGTATATATAGGCCTACTTGTTCATACTTACAGTATATGCATTATAACTTATTTCTTCATAGAATGCATGTATCTTTTGTTAATCCAAATAGAAATGGCAACCTTTTTCAGACTCTGCGTTGTGGGGTGAATGCTTCTAAAAAGAATCATATTGCAACACATTCAGGGTATACGAAGGAGGGGCAAAGAGAGCAATTTGACCCTCCCGACTCATTTCTGATCATGGACGAAATGGCAGCCCCCTTTTTCCTTTGGCGATCAATTTGTCAGTCATCAATTCTAAGTTGCTCTTAGAAACGTAAGAAATCAGTACTACATTCTCAAAACGAAGGGCCCTTGCTGACCTTGATCTCAGAGGCACAGATGATTTGCCCCCTCTTGAGGCCAAGGTGTAGCTATGCCATTGTTGTAACACCGTTACTTTAGAAACGCCATCCATTTCAAATCTTGTTTTGGTGTGTCTTACTGTTTACCGGTAGTTCATGTTTCATGTATACTCATGTACAGTGGAACCTCGTTATAACGAGATCCTTTTGGACCATGTAAGTTACCTTGTTATGTATCAGGGTAAAAAAATAAAATATATATAAAGAGCTGGGACCAGCAAAGTCACCATGGTTTAAAGATAAAGACCAGTTATGGTCATGCGATTGCATTGTGAAAGAAACGTTGTGGAATCGATCAGAAAAGGTTGATCATCTAGCATATAAGTATTGGTGTGTACTGCAAGGTTCTGGAATCGTCAAAATGATAAGAAATTTGGCCCAGTCTTGGTAAAGTAACAAGCACCGTACACAGAAAGATGTAAATGGGACTACGCACACATGCATGACACGTGCGTTTATCTCTCACATACCAATAGATAAACTAATTTACCAAATATATCAATTAGTAGGCGGTTTCCCGGCAAAAATGTTATCATAATGTATTAGTCAAAACATATTCTTTCACTTGATTGGTAATAAGAGCTTCCATTTCATATTTTGAAATAGGGGCGTTTCCAATACTGGTCTTTACCTTTAACAGATACCTCCTCGTAACAGAGCTCTTTATAATGAGGTTCCACTGTAGCTGTGTTGTCTTTTTGGAGCCAAAAATCATTGGCTAATCTACTTCAACACAGAGTTAATGCCCTTCTGGCTCTGCATGAACAGGGGGGTGTTTCACAAAGATCCTAAGTTGAACTTATCTCTAAGTTGGACTTAAAAATTATGGAAAGCCATTAGCATCTTTGAAAATATTTTGTAGAAGTTATTTTAAAAGGCAGAAAATGATCGTTCATATTTTCTATTATCAAGGAGATTTCATGTTCTTCATGTGTAATTTATGAAAAGTCTAAAATACTTGAATTTTTTAGTTGAATATATTTTATTTTAAAGCTGCAAATGGCTTTCCATACTATTTAAGTCCAACTTAGAGTTAAGTTCGACTTAGGATCTTTGTGAAACACCCCCCAGATGTTATTTATATGTGATCGTTTTTATAGTTTAGAGCTTCAGTTGTGGATCATGATTAGGTATCCAGACTAAAACACCATGATGATACATTAGTCAGTGTTTTATGGATGAAGTTTGGTAGTTTCCACAATTTTAAAACTAAAGGAAAACAGACCTCAGACTGACTTCCTTTAAAAAAAAAAAAATGATTTAGAACAGAAGTGTAAACCGAATCAGGTTGAATCTTTAGTAGAACCCTATTACATCAAAGTGCCAATATACATGGACATAGTATTGTTTATTATTGGTATATTTATTCATATGGTTTTAAGAAATAGAAGTAAAATGTAGGTCATTTTTCAAAGTTCAGTGTACTTTAGTTCAAACCATAATATTTGTAAAATGTACATTTTAGATGCACATTCTATATTTCAAAATACATGTACATGTAGTCAAAGTTTTGTGCCAAAAGCATAATAACCTGTATAGCCTACTGAAGAAGAAAAAAATGATGTCATGTGTATTTCAAACAAAATTTCATTGGAGGGTACTAACAACTTCCAAGACCTATTTTACTTAGGTGTATTCATTTATTGATTGTAAATATTGTAAATAGAATGTACATTTGTTTTTATTGATTAAATATGTTAACATATTTAATAGTTTGTACCCAATTTTTCTGTTCATCGATCTTAAATCTACAGATAATTAAGATAGAACTATAGGGCAAGGGGGGGGGGGGGCAAAGGGACATAGAGAGAGAGAGAGAGAGGGGGGGGGAGAGAAAGAGAGACTGGATCACAGGTCAAACAGTAAGGGGATCAGGAGAGAAGAGAGAAACAGGGAGGGGGGAAAAGGAAAGAGAATGGCAGCTTTTAACAAAGGTGAGAGAAAGAGGGGAAAAGAGAGATAATGAGAATAAGAAGAACAAGACTGAATCAAAGCCCTGTGATAGAGAGATAGTGAAAAAAATATTAAGTGAACATAATATACATTAATAACAGGAAAGGGGACAATGTATAGATCGGATAGAAAGAAACAGATGGAGATTTAAAGGAGCATTATCAGAAATGAGAAAATCAAGAGAAATAATGAAAAAGTTGGAGAAAAGAGATCTGAGGATGGATATATAAGCAAGGAAAGGAACTATGAATAAAGAGAAGAGCAAACAAGACAGAGAGTTTAATGAGAGAAGTGCTGTCAAAAAAGAAAAGTATAGGAGTGAGAAAGGGAAGAGGGGGAGAAGGAAAAGATCAGGGTCCAGTTTCATTAAACTTGTTATCAGTAAAAAGTTTAAATAACTGTTATAAGATAAAATCATGGCATTCGATTGACCGAGAGCAAATTTGCCATAGAAATTGAGCATTTGTGATTGATAACAAGGTTTATGGAACAGGACCCAGATTAGAATGAAGAAAGAAGCAAGGGGGGTTACAGAAAGAGCGAAGAGGAGAAAAGGATAGATGGACGAAAAAACCAGGGGAGAGAGAGAGAGGAGGGGGAGTACACGTTTTAACAAAGTACAACTTCAACTACATCAAAAGCTGCATTCCACATTTTATTGGAGATTAATAGTCTCTGATGAAGAATTGTATACATTCAGAAAGAACATGGCACTGTGCTATTTGGAGAAAAATGTTATCAACTTTGACCTCTAAAGGCTTGTTCAAATACTTTTGCTTTAAAAGTATGCATCAAATTAGTGAACGGGTCTATCCAGGAAAGTTTCAAATCCAACTCCATAGCTGACAGTTGACCAAGTTGAGAAATAAAATGTCATGATGATTTATATAATGTAATATCAAATATTTAATACAAGTGAGAACCACAACACAACATAAGAGCATATCATTATAATGATTGATCAAACATGTAGGGACGCAATGAATGTTGAAATGTCAACAAAATATGGTAGTCTGGATATACACTGACAATTCTTAAAACAGAAAATTTTAACATCCCATTTGAGTTGTGGAATCGACCCCAAAAAGCACTTCATCAAAACTAAACAATTTCATTTCTGAAAGTGTGACACTTAATTTGGGGGTTGAACCATTGATAAACAATGATTATCTTTTGTTTTTCAAAAGTTTCTAAACTTTCTACTAGCTTAAAAGGTAAAAGTATCTTGAATGCTTTGAAAGATGAACAATTAAAAATTACACAAATTCCGCCTGGCAATGATTTTAATGCATATTTTCTAATACAATGTAGCCAACACACGATTCAGGAATATTTGAATATTTTTGTGGAAGACGGGTGAATTTACATGAACATGAAACAAATTAAATTTGATCACATATACACAAAGGCCGCATGGGGGGGGGGGGATGATATTTTCTGCCTGTCGAAAAGTAACAGAGAATAAACAAATATATTGAAGTTTTCACAGTATCTTCCTATGTTTTGCGTTACCATATACATGTAATAACAAATTGTGCAGGAGGCCGACAAAACCAAAGGTGTACGTAACATCAACAGGAAATAATGAGAGTACAACATGAATAAACGCAGCTTTGAATAATGCTATTGCCTTCTCAATGATAAATGGAATATTTTCAAATCTTCCTTTGACTACATACTCAAATAAAGCGATGAATTTTTATCTCTATATGAAAGTACTTTTGATGACTGTTGTTTGAGGTAAATTACACAAATGGCCTGAAATAGAGTATCTAATAATACATGTCAAAAAAAGAAAATGGTTAGCAAATAAACTGAACTTTTTCACAAAAGATATCACAGCTAAAACTAGTTAAATTTTCTATTAAAGAAGATCACTACATTAGAAAAGCAACAAGCTCTTTTGAATGATGACACCACCTCTCAGCCCCATTACAATTTGAATTATTTTCAGAACTTCGTTTTCTACAGATGTAGTTCAGCTAAGTGCGACCAACAACTTAATTTGAAATACACCCACTTTGCTTGACATTGTTTTTAAACATACCTAACTTTTTTTAAACCATAGATTTCAGTGAACAAATAGCTTTAATGTACAAACTAAGCTAAATGTATAATTGATGTAATAAAAAAATGCACTCATCATCATCATCATGCTAAATCTTTTCATCTCATAATTGAAATGAACATTGTATTACATCTTTCTCATAATTCTCCCACAAAAATTCCTCTTTTTAAACTTTATATACAATATAAATTTTCCCATCACCAAATCACGGTTACAAATTCTGATTTGTATAAATGATTTGATTGGTTACATAATGATATACATAGATGGCTACATGTGTTTGATGTGTCAACTTTTCTGCTACAAAGGCCACGTCTGATGATTACGATGAAGGTCTTCCATCGTTTACTGTCGTACCAAGTTGTCCGATTGGACCTTACAGGTTAGCAGTGGCGCTGGCCTGAGTCTGAAAAACATAAATTGAGAACGAATATTTAAATTCAGAATCCTTGCTGTTCACCGGCGTTGCATCCCTTTTAAAGATACTCTGTGATATCTAAACTTTTATGCAAGCTAAAATTATAAAACCTGTGAATAAAATAATAACACAATGATCATTAATCATAGTGAGTCAACACTTCTGACACATAATTAATGACCCTGTCACCTTCTAAAACTTTTTCTCCAAGTGTTCATCTTGCGCTATTTTACTTCACTAACAACAAAGTGCTATTCACCAAAGAATTTGATAAAAAAATTACATTACGCATTAGAAAGTAGGGATAATGCAATAACTGGTATGGCAGGAACCAAAAAATCAAATGAGTGACTGTTGCATTTAAAGAGCCATCTGTCCTGGTTTCTGAGATGGTTCTTGTAAACATAAACAATATTCAGTTGTATGTACTCATTGTGGTTTGTGACATACAGCTGACAACTAAATTATTCATACCCTTTTTGTGATTTTTTGAGCATGTGAGAAATTGATTTCTCCTAATATATGTTTCTTGAGAATGTGACATACAATGTATTAAACATTATATTTTTAATTATTTAACAAAGGCCCCATTTGATCCAGTCCACCTTTCAATCTTGGTTACAAAAAAAACGGCCCCCAAAAAACATCAAATTTACAAAGAGTGTGAATACCGTTGTTGCTACTGTACATGCATGCTCCTGTGATTATTGTTCAAGATCATTTTATGAAATTTTAATGCTAGGTTTTCTAAATTTTGATCAGAACCTCAGCCAGAAGCCCGTATCTTGGCAATATTAAGATGAGTTGAATTGTTAGTACATAAATGTGTCATTGGAATACCATACACGATATTAAGGCTGTGCAAAACCGTGTAATGAGGTACCCGAGTACACTCCCAGGCTTACAAGCGAATACTTGAATATTCGGACGCCATGTTTTTTTAATTTTTTTAAAATTTGTTTTTAAATAAAAATAAAAAATAATATCCCAGGTCCACCTCCGAAAACTCATGCAATTTTACTTCCGAGTTGCAGTTGAAGGTGCCGATTTAATAATAATAATAACAGTAAACAATGCTGTTTTAAAAACCAAGAAACAGAAATCCGGACATTTGGTCCCAGTTTCTGAGTGGTGAGTTTGATAGGCTGACGAGAAATCATACTCAAGTAGTTGTCAACAGTGCGGGTACTCAAGCATTTGACTACTCGTCGCAGCCCTATACGGTACAGTACATAATCAATTTTATGAATTGGCATACCTTGTATTCAGCAAGCTTGGCCTCCAGACGTTTCCCCCAGTCTGCGTCGCACTTGCCCCACTGCACAACCTGCAAGTGAGAACACAACCACCATTTTATACACATTCATCATTGCGCCCTTTAGGGAGTGTTCACATGAGTGTTGCACTGTGCACATGAGTGTTGCCCCACTGCACAACCTGCGAGTGAGAACACAACCACCATTTTACACACATTCATTATTGTGCCCCTTAGGGAGTGTTTACATGAGTGTTGCACTGTGCAACAAACTGTTTTTAAACCTGCGAGTGAGAACAAAACCACCATTTTATACACATTCATCATTGAGTGTTGCACTGTGCAACAAACTGGTTTTTAATCATGCTTCATACTGTCTACCATATTCTGGCGGTACGTCATAGTTATGGCAGGTTAGAATTGTATCAATTTCCAAGTGAATAAATTCTTGTGTTAAAGTCGTTATCTGACATTTGCATCACCCAGAGAGTCTCAGAGAGACGATGGGGTATTTTTTGATAGGTCCATGGGCAGACTTGTACACCCATTAATGGTAATTCCATCAAGTCAAGTGTCAGCGAGATATAAACTTTTGCAAATGGAAACTGACGACCCACCCCCCTTTAAGAATACTGAAGGGTTATCATTAGGCCTGTCTTTATCAGCTCGAGATTGCCAAATAGTCCGCTATTTCTGATTTAGGAAATAATCCAGAGGTTACAAATCGCGTCCTCATCAGCTCAAGACTAGATTTCAAAACTTGGAACTCGAGCTCAAGATATTTTGCTCAGCGTTCATGCATAGTGTGAGGCTGGTGAAGGCGCACCGGACAAATAGCGGGATATCTTGCAAACTAGCCCAAGATATCTTGGGGTGATTATCTCGAACAAATATCCCGCTAATTGCAACTTTGGGCTGATGAGGACGCAAACGAACTGGATAATTAGCGATCGGGATAGTTCAAATAACAGGATACTGGCAATCTCGAGCTAATGAAGGCAGGCCTACTTACAGTTCTCTTCTGAAGGTACTCTGCGGCGTCCTTGATGTGAGAAGCCATGTTGTCTACGGTGGCCTCACGATCCGCTTCGGACAGGACATCGCGCCAGAAGATGCCCGCCTGGGTGTAGTTGTCATCATCGCCGGTCTCGTAGCGGGCGGCTTCTCCAGGACAGGTGAACTTAGCTTGCTCATAGCTCTTGCTGTCCACTGGTCCGGTGAAGCTGTTGGGGAAGTAGTTTGGTGCTCCTCCTGCAACCAGACCAATAAAAACAATGTTTGTATCCCTTTTGCAGCCAACATCAAATTCTGTAGAACTTTGCAGGAATCATGAGTATGTCATTTATTTGTAATCTTGAACATTCAGTGTAAGTTTTGTTGGATTCTGTGAGAATATATTTGCTATCATTACCAGAACTCAAGCTTATCTTTAAAGGACAAGTCCACTCGAAAAATAACTTACTTTCAATAAAAGCAGAAAAATCAGACAAACCAATCAAAAAAAGTTTGAACAAAATCGGATAACTAATAAGAAAGTTATGAATTTTTGAAAAAGCATGTAAAACTATGGAACAATGAGAATCACGACACAAATTGCCAAGATGGTTATCAGTTTGTGACGTCATGTCCTCACAACTTACCAATTGCTTTATATAGTTTAATCCCATTAATTTCCCTTTTTATCCCCCAAAACTTGATTTCCCCATGCCTTTGCCCAGGTTATATGATTTGTATCATATTGCGTGCATGACATTTCCCAAAAAAAATTATGGATTTTGAAGAATTGATACTAATTTCCGAATATTGTATTTCATAATTATTGATTTTTATATAAATAGTTTATCAAAATTCAATTTTTCATGATTTAACTGGACAAAAATTACTCTTTATTTGTGCATCCACACAAAAACATATTACTAACAATCTAACTTGGATGCTGGTGTGAAGAAATAAGATTCTTAGGGTGAAAATAGGAAATTTATATTATAAATATAAAGAAAATAATTAGTGGATAGTGAGGACCATACGTCACAGACTCATGAGTGAGTTGCCAATTTGTATAGTGATTTAAAAACAAATTCATGTCATTAAAAAATCATAACTTTCTTATTAGTCATCCGATTTTGCTCAAACTTTTTTTGATTGGTTTGTCTGATTTTTCTGGTTCTATTGAAAGTAAGTTATTTTTGGAGTGGACTTGGGCTTTAACCCCATTAGCATCGACATAGGTAAAAAGGAGGGGGGGGGGGGGGGAGGGTGGTTTGTGACAGTTTTTTCAAGGCAGAGAATAAACCGGTTTACTTTAGGGCACGATCTAATGCCTCAGTCAAACCTTTGCATATTTGGCTTGCGTATTGCTGCGTATTTATGGCAAGCCGTTTTAACATTTATTCTGATTTCTTAATATCAAGATTGATTTTTCTGTTTTAAAGCAATGGTAATTCTAGATATCAAGAATTGAATTCTTGATATCAAGCAATAGGAACAAATGTTAAAACGCCTTGCTATAAATACACAGCAATACGCAAGCTAAATACGCAAAGGTGTGACTGAGGCATATGAAGGGGTCTTGCTTTCACCTTGGTTGTCAGTCACGCACTGCGGTCCATCCCTCTGGTAGCTGCGGGTCCTGGCAGCGAAGGGGCAGTTGACGGGGATCTGGAGATAGTTGGTGCCAAGACGATGGCGGTGGGTGTCCGAGTAGGAGAACAGTCGTCCCTGTGGAAAGGTATGGAGGAGAGGAGATGATTAAATATATCATTTGCAAACTTTTGTAAATCAACAACTCCATTCTGTTAGACGTCGATTGCATGCAATGAGTCTGTATGACATATATCTCTTTCCATTTGAAAGTTGCTGCTCTGCTCCGTGAATTTGACCTCTGAACGAGCGTGATTTCAATCAAAGTAATTATCTCATCTCTACTAGCAATGGTCAAAGTTGCTACTAGGAGTGTTGTAGTCGAGTGGTTTAAGGTGCTTTACTGGAGATGCAAAGGTCGAGGGTTCAAATCCTGACACGGCACTAATATCCTTTGGCAAGATATTTACCTGCACTTGCTACTCTCCACCCAGGTCTTAAATGGGTACCCGATGGGCGACCGTCATTGTTGGTCAAACAGTTTTTGAGCATCAAGTAACGCCTGGCTGGAATGCTCCCCACGGAGTGGAGATTGTGCACACATTGTGTGCGAGCAATTATTGAATCCAATGACCGTATAGCTGTAAAGCACTATATAAAAGCGGAATTATTATTATTACTCCATGAATTAAACCTCTGAACAAGCAGGCATTCCAGTGACAAAACTATCTCTTCTCTACCAGCTATGGTAAAAGTTGCTGTTCACATTTGACCTCTGAGCCAGCTCGAAAGTTTAGTTGACACAACTATCTCTGATCCACTAGCTATGAAGTCAACGTACCTGAAGCATCTTGTCCGGTGAGGGCTCAATGCCTGGGATCATGTGAGCAGGGGAGAAGGCGATCTGTTCCACCTCGGCAAAGTAGTTCTTAGGGTTCAGGTTAAGTACCATCTTGCCCACAGGGAGCAGTGGGAACTCCTTTTGGGACCAGACCTATTTATATAAACAACACAAGTAAATCAATACAGAACTATTTCAATCAATTGAATCAAAATATTTAATGCCTTCTGTATCGCCTAGTCATTGGAGGGTGTGCCGCTCTAATGGGTCACTTTTTCACCCAAAATCCCTAAACATGGGTCCCATTTTAACAAAAATATTCCTAAACATGGGTCCCATTTTTCAAAATCTGAATCACATAAAATGGAAAGGGTTAAGATAATACATCAGTCCTTCATATATCAATGTGGTAACATCACACAAGTAAACCCCTCCCCCCTCCCCCACCCCTCCTCCCCTTCCCCAACTTTTCATGATATCTTTGCAGGGCAATAGTTCTTACTGCTACAACAAAAAATGTCTTCCCATCCAATTTGGCCAATTAGTACACTCCTTGCATTAGTGGATGTGAAAGTTGTATGCACTTTTTGCTTGGTTTGTTTATAGAGATTTTAATTGTAATGACTTGTTGAGCTGTAATGCCTCAGTCACACCTTTACGTATTTGGCTTTCATATTGCTGCCTATTTATGGCAAGTCCTTTTAACATTTATTCCCATTTCTTCTTGATATCAAGAATTACTATTGCTTTACAACAGAAAAAATCATTTCTTGATCTCAAGAAATAGGATAAATTTTAAAAAGGCTTGCCCTAAATACGCAGCAATATGCAAGCGAATTACTCAAACGTGTGACTGAGGCAAAATAGAAAACAAAACAAAAATAATATATTAGTTTTTTAATTACCTTAGTGAGATCGAAGGGGTTGTCACGGTGCTTGTCTGCTTGCTCCTGGGTCATAACTTGGATGTGAAGGGACCAGGATGGCTGTATAGAGAAAGATGAAGAGATAGGGTGAGGAAGAGAGAGAGAGAGAGGGGGAGAGAGGGAGAGAGGGAGGGAGAGAGAGGGAGAGAGAGAGAGGGGAGACAGAGAGAGGAAGAGGGGAGAGATAGAGAGAGGGGAGAGATAGAAAGAGGGAGAGAGAAAGGGAGAGGAATATAAAGGGAGAAGAGAGAGAGGAAGAGGGGGAGAGAGGGAGAGAGGGGGAGAGAGGGAGAGAGAGAGAGAGAGGGGGACAGGGAGAGGGGGAGAGAGAGTATGTAACGGACAGACAAAAACAGAGAAAGAAAGGGAGAAAAGAGAGAGAGAGAGAGAGAGAATGAGAAGAAGAGGTGATAATATAGGCATTTCTTATCCATCATAACAGTAAAATACACTTTATTGATAACTGGTTTACCTAATCAAATTATTGTTTCTTTGACAACTGTTTGTTTCAATAAATTATAATTTGAGCGAAGAAGAGCCCTATAAAGGCGGCAGTGAATACTCATCTTGAAATGAAGCAAAGAATACTGCCACGATGGGGCAGCACACATACAGTACAACAATTCATGCTGCCTCGTATCTTGTGGTACATTCTAAACTTTGTTTTGTTCCTTTCATCTTCAATAAAATTTCATAACATGATAGTATTTGATTGGATAGAATTTTCTTTTTAAAGCATGAAACCAAGGCGCAAACTTACAAAGTTGCCGGTGGCAATGGAATTGTAGAGGTCACGGATCGCGTAGTCTGGGTCGGTTGCGGAGAGGTCGCCGGCACGATGGCGGTTCAAGTTCTTGATCCCCTGGTCACACTTGAAGTGGAACTTGCAGAAGACGTGTTCACCGTCCTTGTTGCGGAGCTTGAAGGTGTGGCTACCATAGCCATTCATGTGGCGGTAGCCGTCGGGCGTGCCACGGTCGGAGAAGAGGAAGGAGACCTGGTGAGTGGCCTCTGGGCGCAGGGTGATGAAGTCCCAGAACATGTCAGGGTCCTGAAAGACATAATTTGCCAAAATGAGTATTTGATATCAAAATGTTTAGAAAAATGTGCTCTTTCCAAGAAACAAAAAGATTTAATTCCACCCAACACCCCATTGAAGTCAATGGCTAGTGAAACATAGACTTACAATGTAACTCCTTAAGGCCCAAGTGCTCAGTGACACATAAACCCCTTTTTCTCAAAACGGCCAAAATGGAGTTATGTCTTTGTGTCACTAACCCCTTGAACGGAACTGCTGGAAAAAAAGAAATAGATGAGAACCGACTCCTACATGTACACATCTGCCATTGCCATTCATTTGATGGTAGCGGTCGGTTATACCGCGGTTGGAAAAGAGAAAGGAGACTTGGTGAGTCGGACCTCTGGGCGCAGGATGATGAAGTCACAGAACATGTCAAGGTAAAGATTTAACAATAAGAATGTCAGACAATGGATGTGCTGGAAAAACAAACTATTAAAATGAATAAATAATTAATTACCGGTACAGGACATTTTCATACATTTTCAAGGTAAAGATGTAACTATAAGAATTTCAGACAATGGATGTGCTGGAAAAACAAACTATTAAAATGAATAAATAATTAATTACAGGACATTTTCATACATTTTCAAGGTAAAGATGTAACAATAAGAATGTCAGACAATGGATGTGCTGGAAAAACAAACTATTAAAATGAATAAACAATTAATTACAGGACATTTTCATATATTTATGATGTGCTGGAAAAACAAACTATTAAAATGAATAAATAATTAATTACAGGACATTTTCATACAAGTTAGACTTCAAAGACAGTCGGACTCCAATTTTTACTCTTTACATAATTTTCATAAAGATGGATGGTCACAGCAAATAAGAAGCCCAGTGCTAGAACAATATATAACTGTGCCCTGTTAAATATAGAGTTGCGATTGATCTGAAATTCTGAATCAATTGCAAGTCCTTTAATCAATCGCTAGTTTACAGTCTCATATCTCTCATACACATAGTTTCGCAAATACATGTACATGTAAGCCGCGATTAATTGCAACTGCTTGCACATGATACACAAGAGAGCATATTTTAGAATTTTTTTCTTCTTGGACAAGTAAGCATGCTGGCCTGCAGGTACATGTACATGTACAGTGTATAAATAATAAAATGTTATAAATATAACACAAAGAATGTCCCAAGAGAATGTATTTTCTATTTCATCCCCCCCCCCCCCCCACACACACACATGTGTATGGATGCATGTGGGCCTGCATACATGAACACATCGTATTATATAAATATGTTATGTACAACATATTACATACAATACCGGTATAATGTACAGAATGTTATATGTTCAATATGTTATGCAACGCAAATATTTGTATGTGTACCATGTGATCAGGGACAATCTAAATTCTTGTGTAAGTAATAAACAAGAATTAAAAAAGACAAAGGATGCAGCATAATATTTATATAGTCTTGAAATCAGATAGCGGGTATACAGGAATATCCCTTACACAATCGATAAAGCATGCTTCACATCACATGAGCAAATATAAAAGTCCTAGACAGAAAATAGTGAATGCTACCACAATCACATGATGTAATGCATCTCTACTGTGTAAACAAAGCTTCCTGAAGGAAATATTTACACAAAGTCATTCATGGACTTTGCCCTGTTACAAAACTAACCTTAACCTTCTATATGTAACAGTGGATTAAAGGTAATACAAAGTTTTGGTATGGGGTCATGAATTTGGTTCAAATGAACATATTAGAAGCATATGCGATTTTACAATATTCAATGATCGTTGTCACGGTTTAAATCGAGTCTAAAGTTATGAAATTGTAAATAATACACTTGTTATGTTGTATAACGCCCTCTCAAGACTGAAATTACTTTAGCTCTTAAACGATGTTTCTTGACTAAAAACGACCAATTTGCTTATCCTGTTTGGAAATTATATATCAGAACTACATATTCTGATATTGTCATGGTCGCAGCTGTACCATGGAATGGCCTAGGGCGCTATTTGAAATGTATCAAAATTTACCGGGAGCACCGGTGCATTTTTGTATTCAATTTTTCTCGAAAGCAGAAGTGTTTCAGGGGCTAAATATTCTGGTGCTTATAATACATCCACAGGGGCATCCAAATATATCAAAATTGTAAAGAATCATTATCCATCCAATTTTCAAATTTTCTCAAAACTTTGCATTACCTTTAACCTTTTATATGTAACAGTGGATTAAAATCTATACCTATATTTTTAATACCTGTCATGCACTTGGTGTATCAATGCTTTGATAATTTTTATGTATTGTGGTACGTGGCTTCAAAGGAGAGCCACCTGCCAGGAATTTCCCTATTGTTGGCCTGAAAGAAACCACTCTATGAATATAAAAATTGAATAATGGAATTCTATAATTATCTTGGGTTTTAGAAAAAGAAGTATGGTAATTCTGACGTATTGTGTCAAATTGAAATAAATATTTCCACCTGGGTAATCAATCTTGAGGGCAAGCTACAACAACAACAACAAATTCTTTATAACAAAATATTCTGCGCTTGATGCAATGCAATAACAAATAAAATATAGAGGTATAAAATCAATTATGAATTGTTTGTGAAACATTTTGCCTTTGTACGGTCAGCAGTTACTGGTACCCCTTTAAGAAAATGACTTGCATATATATTCTAGCATATTTTTAACACAAATTGTGTTATACACGTGTACATGTACTTTCCTGCGATGTAACTCAAGGCCGAACATTGAAATAAAACATTGATTTCTGGCAAAATAGCGATGACAAGCATACTGTTTCCTTTTGGTTTCAGTAAAAGGCCTTTCCACATGAAGTATATTTTGTGTTTGGTAGCTTGGTACATGTACATGTACATGTAGGTCGACTCAAGAAAATCAAAATTTTGCATGAAAAGTAGAGTGCACATGAAATCTAAGATTTAAGAAACTTTGGTTCAAATGTTTTGCTTGCAACCAAATTCATAACTGCTAATGTATGTTCAGACTAACATATTCACCAGTGTTGATTGTCTGGCCTTCTGTACTCTACAGAGTGGCATGTCGTGAATGTACATATTGACTTAGCAAAAATGTCTAATCGGCCACGATTGCAACATTTAAAACTAACATCTACATGTACATTGTACTCCCTCATAAATAATCCACGCAAAATCTAGACATCATGTTAACCACTTTCAAACATCACTATTTTTCATTGATAACAATTGGTGTGAAATGTGAATTCAATAATCATTGTTTTTTAATGCAATTTCCCAGGCATAAAATTATTATGATAAAAATAATGGGTTCTTGTATATTGCATTCATATTTGTCAGACTTGACTCTCCTAGAGTTTTACAATTATTACCCCAAGTTTGGCATGGCTGCCATTACGGCGCTCTAGCATATCAAAGAATCAATTCCTGCCAGGTACTCATTTACATCACCTGGGTCGAGTGTGGCAAATGTAGATTTATGTTTTGCCAAAGTACATTAGTGATTCACAGTCCGGTGATGTATCCACTTTATGTATATATCTTTGTTTTTTATTAAATTAATTAATTGAATTGAATCATGCTTTTACCCCATGATTTTGTCACTGAAGAAAAAAAAACAGATCTACACTTGACTTTTAAGGTGAAATATAACCTAACCTACTGACCTATCTTTTTTTTATAGCTTCCTGTAAGTGACCTGAATTATTCCTTTTGAACTTCCAAAATGTATTATCTGTCATGGTCATTAGTCGTCAAAAGGGACAAAACAAAGGTTAGGGAACAATAAATGTATAAAAAATCTGGGTCTGCATTTGTATGTCATGGCCAAACTCCTCACTTGGTCAATGAAATCATGGCTAAAGTATCCTTAATAGAAATGGCCATCATGAATTCCAACTTTAAAAACTTGTGTAAACTGAATACAATATGTAAAGATGTGTGATTCAAGCTTGTGTACAAACAGTACATACAAATTATTGTAAGTAGGATGCTCAATTGCATGAGCTGTCAACAATTTTGAACAGATTTAATTAAGATTTCCTTTGATTATTAATCTCCGAGTTTCAATATTTCATTTTCAATTTTCATCTATGCTTCATATCTGTTTCCATATTGATGTGTATATGGGTATAAAAAAAATCATACAGTATGATCAGTATAGTAGTCAAATTGGCCACCTCAAAACTACAGCGACATTTATTTTGTCCCATAGGAAGAGTATAAACACTCGCCAATTTGCCAAACCTCTCACGATAGCCCACTTGTCAAGAATAACTCAATTTTGTCCAATCTTGTTTTTATTGGGTGGCCTTTATAGACAGGTTGGTCGACATGTACATAATGATCACACTGCAACTTAAAGGAATTGGGTAATTTTGCTTCACAGATTCTTTTAAAAATCCTGGATTTAGCTCATGCCGCAATCATAATTAGAAACTTTTAGGTCATACATGTACATGAACATGAATCCCATGACTTTTACAAGCCTATCGGCTAGATATCTATGATTGGAATTAGACATTTCAGAATTTGATTTCGTAATGGTTTTTTATAACACTAACAGTCTATTGGGAAAAATGAGTATGGTAAAACTGGTCACTCAAAGATTTCTACTCTTTTGAGGCACTTCATGATCATTTTAAAGTGAATTTTTTTTAGGGCTTCAATATTACACCATATCACAGACACTGATAACATGTAGGGCCATGCATCTCAGATTTAACATTGTCAAATGGTGCCTTTAAAATCTCCTCTTAGAGCAAACAAGCCAATCTATCATGTCGATCATTGATGGCCCTATGGGTCAAAGTTTTATCAAATCAAATATTATATTACCCTGGCTTGCAAAATCAACAATCATCCTTAGTGGACCTGTCATGTCACATTCTGAACATCTTCAATTATAAGAATCTATAAGCAACTTACAAAATTTAATGACGGTATTAGGCCTTGAAACTATGACCTCTGCCAATGTTTAACAAAGTTATCAGATTAAGTATAATCACAAGGTGTACGACATGTGATTATCACCATAGATTTGATCTTTGTTCCACGACAATTTTTTTTTTTAACGACAAGTTTTATCAGGGCAATGTCAGCTACAATTAGTGACCATTTTCTAATTTCTAATGATTTTTTAGCAAAGGCATTAGAGAGATCATGGAAAAATGAATTTGTAACTTACAGACCGGTACTACTGTACATGTTCATGGACTTATTTAACTTTTGAAAATATATTAGAATTATTATAAAAAGCTATTTTTCAATGAATTCTTTTAACTTTGACAATCAGAAACAGACCAAGCAAAATACATGTTTGCACATGTACGGTAATTGAATTTGATATACATGTAGTTAATGACATAAACTGTATGAATAGAGTTATAAATGCTTTTCATTTGCACGATTCGTCAAATTACAAGGAGAAAATCGTTTTACTACCGGTATACAATGCCCCAAATGTACCAGGTCTCAAACACCTTGTATGAAATTACTCTGATAATAGCTGTCAAATTATATGACAATAGCAAATCACAATTTTTGAATCTTTCTTCAATACTGCATTTACATAATACATTGTGTATGTACACATGATAAATTCCATTCAATTGAATACCGGTACAAATTTGTGATTGTACATGTGCTTAAATATTGGATTATGTAAAGTGTATTTATTTAGCTCAGTAGTGTAAACATCAAAAGTATGAAAGGAAAAAAGCATGGATATTGTTCCATATGTTCAGAGCTCCAAACAGATGACTTGCTTAAAGGGCACTGTCACATTGCTGCTGTATTCATGAAAATAAAATTTGTCCTGTGATCAAAGGTCATTAAACCATAATGAATTTGTTCCTTATCTTCAATACCCTGGTAATTATGACTTTGCAATTTTGATTGTGGATCACCACTCCATAATCATGTGTGATTTTTCTTATTGAAAGAAGTGGAAGCAGGCATCGCAGTTAAAAATGGCATTGAATTTCTTCTTCATCCCTTTAATATTTCCTTTCCTTTTTTTATTTGGGGGGGGGGGAAGGGGGCACATAGATCATTCAACTGTACAAGGTGAACATGTTAAAGTAATAAAGAGGGGGAGGAGGGAGGGGAAGAGGGTGGTAGAGGGGAAGAGAGAGGTAGGGGGGAGGAGTTAACACTAAGATGAGTAAAATAAAACAATTTTTTGTTTACGATGGCACAAATTGGCACCAGATCAAGTGTTATGACCTTCGAACATAAAATACAATCTGATGCCTGGGTGGAAGCCATTTATAGGCATGACTTGCACGTACGCCATGCATAGCATACTGTACTCAAACATTTATTCAGAATTCATATATTGTTTGAGCAAATTATCACAATGTACCAGGGTAGGCTGTCTAAGGTCTAGGGCTTTTACAAATCAAAGGTACTACTGTACTAAACCTCTTTAAGTACAGGACAGGACAAGGGCAAATCCAGTCATTCTTTTGGGCCTTTACTTGGAGTGTGGATATGGGGAATATTCCCAAAAGTAAATAAAAACAAAACAATAAATAGGTTACTAAATATTTTGTAAGGTACCTTTTAAGGGGTTCAAAATGTAAATAGGCACATTCTTGTTTTTGTGATTTTGAGCATTGAACAAAAGCCTCATTAGTTTTAAATAGAGAGGGGGGGGGGGAGGATGCGCAGGCATTTTGTACCCACCCCCACCCCAAAAAAAAATACATTCACATGTAGTACATGTAACTCCGTGAGTAAACTAAAAGTAAACAAAAAAGTGTTTCAAGCCTCTGACTAACGTTGAAAATGTGTGTCATCTAATTTGGGTTTTCTGAAAATGAGAGTAATCTTGGCCCATAACCACGGAAACGGATTAACTCCTGTCAAATACATGGAAGTAGTGCTCTCTCTCTCTCTGTTGATGACACACTATTTTCATTCCTCCCCATTTCCTTGCTACTTACTAAACTTAGCGCTCAGAGACTTCGGTGGAAAGCGCTTTATAAGAACCTTTTTTATTGTTATTGTCATTATTTGTTACAGTTAACTCCACATTTAATTCAAAGTCGCACAAGCTAAACTTTCCTGAAGCCAAATATTTCTTCTTTGTTTTAACCAAACTCTGCAAAACCGATTCGATGAAAATTGGATTTGTCAGCGGAAATATTAACGAATGAAGAGGGTCATTAAGCTCTGAGGGATATACCTAACAATATTTATTGAACCAAGATACATGTAGCCCATGTAAAGAAAAACAAAATAGGGTTGCTGTGCCCAAATGAATAGAACAAAAAATTACCTATAAGAAAATTATACAACGCTTTAATAATACTAATTATCCAACAATTTCTAAAAATAACCGTCTCCCATTTATTGATTATTCAACACGGTAAAAAAAAAGCAAGCCAGACGCTCTTTTATTACTGTACATGTATACAAGTACAGGTTTGCCATACATGAGTAGTTTTAGAATTACATTTGTTTTGTAACTCTCATTGCTCCAAGGCTGTTAGTGTTAGCATTGAACAAGGTCTAAAGGTTAGTGGGCGTATTTTGTGTGCTCATAGGTTTGAACAAAATACTAGTCTGGACGTCAGGATATTGATTGAGTTTTTCTTGAAGATAAAGACCAGTTATGGTCATGCGATTGCATTGTGAAAGAAACGTTGTGGAATCGATCAGAAAAGGTTGATCACGTAGTATATAAGTATTGATGTGTACTGCAAGGTTCTGGAATCATTAAAATGATAAGAAATTTGGCCCAGTCTTCGTAAAGTTACAAGCACTGTACACAGGAAGATGTATATGGGACTACGCACACATGCGCGACACGTGCGTTATATCTATCACATCCCAATAGATAAACTAATTTACCAAATATATCAATTAGTAGGCGGTTTCCCAGCGAAATTTTTATCATCATGTATTTATAGTCAAAACATATTCTTTCACATGATTGGTAATAAGAGCTTCCATTTCATTTTTTGAAATTGGGGCGTTTCCAATACTGGTCTTTACCTTTAAAAATATAATTTCTGAACTTTCAGCAGTTTCCTATTAGCACCAGGGGCCTGTTTCATAAAACTTGTTATTAATAACAAATTTTAAAATTCAATGAAAAATTTGCCCTCAGCCAATCAAATGCCGCGATATCAGTAGCTTATACAGTTATTGTGACTTGTTATTGATAACAAGTTTTATGAAACAGGGGCCTGGTTGAAGACATGTCTGTCATGTTGCCCAGGAGGATCCCGATTATATGAAGGAGGTACAAAAACTAAATTCTTGCCTGGCTGGAACAATCTAGGCCTGATACAATTCAAAATGAAAATCCACGAAGAGTGGATTAAAGACTACGTGCATGAGGTCAATCAGGCCTTCCTTGACCTTGTTAATATGAAATACAGCCGAATTGGACAATATTTACATTGTTCACAAGAAAAGCAATTATTTGAGGAGATTCAAAAGTCTTTATAAAACAAACGTACAGAAGACCTCCATGTACCTGGTACAAGTTGTATACAACAAAGGTCATTCCATGGGGTTTGGGGCAATTTTTGTGACATTCCAGAAGTGAGAAACTACATTATATGTCTCCTAGACTGTATCAACCATAACAATGTTTGCTCAACTATCAGTATGTTTAGAATTACTCTTACTACATGGTGATTCAATATTATTGACCCAAGTTTAGGAAATGTTATGTAAAAATGTGATGTCCATATTTTTAACACTTGGAAGAAGAAAAAAAAGAAAACAATATTAAGCTATTAAATATTTTGCACAAGAACAAATATTTTAAACAAGAGCAATTGAAACAAATGATTTTTAGGGGCACTACTATCTATACCCATTAAATATATACAAATCTTCCAACAGATGTTTTCATCTTCTCTGTGTTGAAGATGTCATAACAACATTACATGGACATCAATATAATTTTAGCCGTAAATTTATGGAATGACAATATTACTCTTTCTCAGTGGATACACAATGTATTGATGGACTGTACATGTGATTTCAATAAATTGCTGAGGTAAGGCGATCCGTACAGGAAGGGCTCAAAAATGCACAATCATGGCAGAACAAAAAGTGTGAAAGAAAGATACTTCGCCGGTTAATATGTGAAGCATGATGTTTATAGGTCCAACCAGTCTACAACAGCTTACGGTACATTTGAACACACACACTACCACCAACAACAACAACAACAGGGCCTCACCGAAATACCATTACCATTACTTTGGATTCTAGGAAAATAAAGAAAGGAGTCTTTCAACCATACCAAAGTGCCACAAACGGATGACAAGTCTAAAGAAAATATATAGATTAATACAAAAAAACTACAAATATTTGGTTGTTCAATTAGCATGACGACACACCTCCCCCTGACAAATTAAGAAAAAATACCAGGTGCTCTATTGTACCCATTATAAAAGAAATAAAAGTACATACGTAAAGTATTATGGCGACAATAGTCACAACTGACTAATCGCCAATAAGCCAAAACAGAAGAAGAAGAATAAAAGTACATTGTTAAGATTTGATAACAAAAGATCTTGATGATATTGTTCATGTCTGCTACATAACTTTGTCATGTGATATAACTAGTACCTGGACAAAAATGAAATTTGCCATCATAAAAGTTGTACTGGTATGAGTGCTGATATCAAAAAGTGATATTAATAATAAAGTTTAATTGTTTTGGAGGTTGTCCTTGATCGCAATAAAATAAGGTTGATTAAGGTATCAGTAAAGTTTTGTAAGTAGAATCCTGCTTAAAGCATTTTATATTTTGGTTCTTATAAAATGATGTCCAATACCCGTCTTACAAAGAGTTGCGATGGATCTACAGTTGTAAATCAATCTCAAGTCTTCTTATCAATCAAAAGTTCACAATCTCCTATCTCTTACGTACGTAGTTGCGATTGATATAAATCGCGAATAAGTTGTGATTGATATCAACTCTTTGTAAGACGGGCCCTAGTGTATAATACTCTGGAAGATTATACAGGTCTGACACTAAACCCTCACTTCTACTAAAATCTTAACACCAAACACTTGCACCACAGAGGTGTGACAGAGTTTCTTTTTTAGTGCTTGGATGAAGGAATGCTGCAAGTGTCTACATGTAGGACCACTATGGTTCAACACCACACCCTATCATTTACACAAACACCATACACCAACACCAAACACTCACATCAAACATTTAACATTAAACATAGACTGAGCAATCAATGAAAATAATAGGGTTTCTCATCTAAGTGTACATGAAGTTGCGGAAAAAGATGGGATTGCTATTTAAAGTTTAACACCAAATGCTAACATCTACACTAACACAAACACCGTTCACCAGACACTAACACTAAAATACCATTCTACAAACATTTAATATTAAAGTAACTACATTTCTCTTCTGGGTGTGGATGAAGCTTGGGAATAATATTGGATCACAGATAAAGAAGATAGAAACACCAAACACCAACATCAAACATTAACACGAAACACTTGATCTACAAACCTTGAGATGAGTGACTGGGTTTCTCTTCTGGGTGTGGATAAAACTTGGGAAGAACATTGGATCACGGATAAAGAAGATAGAAACACCAAACACCAACATCAAACATTAACACCAAACACTTGATCTACAAACCTTAAGATGAGTGACTGGGTTCCTCTTCTGGGTATGGATGAAGCTAGGGAAGAACATTGGATCACGAATGAAGAAGATGGGTGTGTTGTTGCCGACCAGATCCCAGTTGCCATCCTCCGAGTAGAATTTGACGGCAAAGCCACGAGGGTCGCGGGCGGTGTCAGCCGATCCAGCCTCGCCACCTTGTATCAAATCAAACATATATACGTGTTACTTGGTGACCCGACATTTTATCAGGGTTTTATTTTGTCAATGGAGTTATGGTTAGGGTTTGGGACACGATTATGTTTTAGGTTTGGTTAGGGTGAGGTATAGTACAGTCAAACCTGCTTTAGTGACCACCTGTCTACAAGTACCACAATTTATGTTTCCCTTGAAAATGGTTTCTCATTGAAACATGTACTTAAGGAACCTGTCTACAAAGACCACCTGTCTACAAAGGCCACTTTTTGTGTTTACCTTGGGCAGTCGCTATAGACAGGTTTGACTGTATTGGGTGCAGGGTTGAAGTAAGGAATTAGCACCTAGTGTAGGATAGTAGGATTGACCTCAGTGCAATTAAGTGTAAAATGAACATATGCCTAACACCAGCCTGGTGACATGACATTTGACCTTAGGGACCTTCGCTCCTGGCTTTACTTCCTAAAAGTTATCAGGTTAAGGTTAGGGTGCTGTAAGGTTGTACATAGACTTTAAATTTAGGGTTACTGCTGATCAATGTTTTTATTTTAAGATAGGCATGTTGTAAGTGGAGGCTCTTTAATGCGGAGGTGTTGTCAATGTAGCATGTGTAATAGATTAAATCTACACTGCAATGATGTTTTGAAAGCAGATATCGACCTTAGATCTTTAATGACTCTGCCTTGACCTGAGATCTTGGATGCTAAATTTAAACATGAATGGAGACATTAATTTTTCTTCCTGGTATACCGTAAATTGTAAGTCATGCAACGTGCATCTTTGCTGGTACAGACTATGGTTTTCAGATCAAAGTAGAGTCAAATGTTTCACAACAAGTAAGGTTCTTGAAGGTTGCCAAAGATAAGACGTCCATACAACTGTACATGTAATAAATTTAAGTCTTTTATGTAGATGCTTTGCTGTGTATGAAAAAGTAATGTGTAATGTACATTTTGCATACTGTAGGATGAATTGTGGGCAGACTTTGTTTAAAGTCAGTTGGTTTTATGATTGTATTTTATCAAACTTATTAGAATTATGCTGTATTTCCTATAAGCATTACTGTATAAACATGTCTTGAAATTAAGATAAGTTAAAGATAACCAAGATAAATTTCTTTCTCTTCTCATACTGACCGACGGTGGAAAATCGGATGGCCACAGGGGGTCTTCATCAGATAATTTGTTCCCTGTTTAACTACATGTATTAAATAATTGTGTAGAGGTCTAGATCTGTATAAATATGTCTTGAAATTAAGATAAGTTAAAGATAACAGAGATAAATTTCTTTCTCTTCTCATACGGAACAAAATGAAATTGTCATTTATTATGAAGAATGTAAAATTCAAGATCTAACTTCCTCTTCTTATGTTCTCTCTCTTCTTATCTTCCTGTAACTGTCTTTACCTAATAGCTTATCTGTATCTTTCCTCTGTCCTCTGTTGTTGTGAATGTATGTTTGATGTTTCTTAAATATAATTTAGGGATCATTCTCATCTAGCCAATTTTGGCTTTCATAATTCCCCACTTCCTTTTATCTTATGTTGATAATGAACAAACATGTATATACTTTTGATGTTCTTTAAAGGGAGGCTTTACTACTTTAGCAAGAAGGGATTAGACCACCCAGTGAGCTATCGAGGTCACTGTGACAGGTGGCTATCTCATTAACTCAGCTCTCATTTAACATAAGAAAAAGAGGACCATGGGGGACCAACAGGCACCGATTTGGGAAGTTTTCTATATAGAGGGAGCAAGTAACTACAAGTAGGACAGTGTGCCTTTAAATAAATAAATGAAATAAATGAAATACTGACCGACGGTTGAGAATCTGATGGCCACAGGGGTCTTCTTCCCCACGGACTCGAAGGGTGCGGCCTTGCAGTACTTGGAGATGTCATGCGTGGTCTCAAAGTATCCAAAGGCACCTGAAGAAGAAGACAAGGAAAAAAGGAAATTATCTACCAACTGACTAAAGAATTTTCTCATATGAAGAGCTTAATTCTAAAAGGAGCTAAATCCACTTTTGATGAACATTGAGTTATTGATATCAGAACATTGTTCATTTAAGTACCCGTCTTTCAACAAAATTATTTACATAAATTTGGGGAGCAATTATGAAAAAAATGCACCTTCTAATATCACTTTTTCATAGACGCCTGTACAAAATCTGGTAAACAATTATATTTTTTTCTGAAGTTACAAAAATGGATTTAGCTCCTTTTGGATTTAAACTCTTCATATATACTATTAGCATTATCAGTACATGTTGATCAGTGACTATGCTTAGGGACCAGCTACTATGACAATATGTACATTTTTTATGCATGAAGTCCTCGTAACGAGTCTACGGTAGTAAACGTCTACTTAACAAAGTTCAGTGTGCGAGTCATGATTTTTTTCATTGCTCGGAGAGACGTTGCCAGGGAATCTAAGAAAAAGTAGCCATGATTAGGTCCATAACTACTTCTTTTTCATCAACACTTGCCATCCATTCACACAGAAGACAAGTTATCATTTTGCTCCCCCGTGCAAGTGTTTTCAATGCGGTATACCGGATCCTGTGTGAATGACCCTCAAGGATTAAATTTCCGCACTCACCAGCTCCCTTGGCGTGCACAACCCTCTCAGGGATGCGCTCCCGACCGAAGTGCGACATCTCGTCGGTGAAGACGAAGTCCTGGATGAGGACAGGGCCGCGGGCTCCGGCCGTCATGGTGGCCAACTTGTTGTCGATTGGACATCCTGTTGATGTGGTCAGTCTATCTGACTTTCCCTAAATAATAACAGAAAATAGAACGGTTTTATCTTTTGTAATTCCTGTAGGAAAGAACGTGATATTCTCAATTATGAAAGTCATGGGGGCAAACAGTTTGTATCGTTAACCCCCCCCCCCCCCCCTCATAACCATATTAATACACATGAGTTTAAAGCCCATCTGCACTAGTTTGGCCGGGATGGATTAGACCTCCCTGCAAGATCACTGCCAGGTGGTTATCTCATCAAATCAGCTCTCAATTAACATAAGAAAAAGGGGATCATGGGGGACCGATGGTCACCACTTAGGCATTGTTTGCTATAAAGAGGGCGCAAGTAGCTATTTGTAGTGCAGTGTGGCTTTAATGTTGACAGGCTTGCTTTCACACTTTATTTTAAAACCATTTGCTCATACTGAAATGAATACTGCACATTACATACCGGTAAATGAAATAACAAAAACGTTAAAAAAATACAACCACAATCCTTATGGTGCCCATGGCCATGTACAGAGTTCAGATTAAAAACCCAAGGACACTTTGCCAATTTTTAAATGTATATACATGTATATATTTTCCATATGTTGTATAATTGCTTGTGGTATATACATGTACAGTGTAGTTGAATTGGAGCAAAGAGGAAAGGAACAGGGCAAGTGCTGCATGATAGAGGCGAACAAATGACACCATTACTTGAACAAAGCCTGCTTTGTAAATAGGGGAATTTCTACTACGAGCAAAAATCCTGGATTTTTCTCACATTCTGAAGAATTGTTAGAAGAGCAGAAATAACCAATAAATACCACGATAATCACTTCAAACCCATCTCTGGAGTGTGCTTTTTGGCAAAAACTCCACTGTTTTTTTGCATTGTAAACACTGGCTCTCAAAACAGTGGTCAGCGACTCTCCTCACTTCTGCGCTATCGCGTGCAGAGCAGTGACAAACCCTGCATGCGCACCGCTTATCAAAACGTGGAAAGTTTTGATGACACCCAAACACCTTTGGTCTTGGGTTTTTTTCAGTAGTGTTAATGTGCCATATACGTCCCTATACTGTAGGTTAACTTATTTCAAACTTGTAAATCGAACCTGCCTGTGTTTCCTCTTGGAATTGAGAGAGTCAGATTGAAAGAGGATATATCATTCAAAGTAAACCAAGGAAAATGAGGAATAGCAATTTAAGTCTCTGCTCGAATCTTTGGGGAGATCTAATAGGATTTGGGAAACTGAAAAATAAATGTACATACAAATCTTCGCCTGTTCTAGTTTCTGTGAATAATTCTATAGAAAAATGTTGACTCCTGTCCTAAAAAATATCTTGTGCACAAAGCATCCTGCTGACAATCTAGGCATTGTACGTATACTGTATGTACTTGTGAAAGTAGGACAACACATTTGTTTTTTCTTTGTCAGCAGAAATATTTCCAAAACATTAAGAAATATTAAGATTCAAACTACCGTAACCTTTATTCACTAAAAATCCAAGAAAACTGTGAATATACTACATGTATTTAGCACACTAATTTTGGGGGGATGCAACACAAATCATCAGGTTTCTCTCCAATGTATCCTTTACTAATAGAACCCATCTTGACCTTGTAGATCCCATTTGCTCCCAAAGGCGAGGAGGGGGGGGGGGGGGGTGATAGGGGTAGCATAACCAGGTATAGGGGGTAAAAGGGGAAACAGACTCAGGTATTGCGATGGCACTTGCTGGAGACAGATGATGGAGGTTTCCTGCGGATATTTTCTGATGAATCATGGAAAACTTGGGAGGGGAGTATCCCTGACAAGACTAGAATATCACTATAAACTCCAACTTCATGTAGGTACAATGTACATGCAATTCTCTATTAACATTATGAATGTGACTACAAGCATGCTCCTCTGTGCCATGCATTGTACATTATTATTACTGGGGGCCTACGTGTCTACATAGATATTGATTGTAAAATTCACCCTGAAGCCCACAAACTTTTTCATTTTTCATTTCTCTTCTTTCTTTGGGGAGGGGGGGGGGGGTAACAAAAACACAACATGTACATACTTTGATCTTTTCTTTTTGAAACTTTTGATGAATCTGTACATGTAGTTTTTACAAGATATTCTTTCTTTTTTTAAAGACAAATTTAGAAGGTCCTCAGGACTTGTCGGGTAACCCTCTTTAAATTCGGCCTATATGCTGTTAACATATCACTTTTATTGACTGGTGTACAAGTACATGTACATGCACAGGAATCAAGTTTTTAAATTCTGCCAGTCTAAATCTGTGACAATTAAAAGGGAAGGGTGATCATTAGGATAGAGTGGTCCAAAAATATCCATCCTTTTGAAATCGGGTTTTTCTCAAAACTAATATGAAGTATATAACGCTTAAGTCTGGACAACCTTCATGTCAATTTCAAAACTAAAACAGGGGCATCATGATTGTCAATGTTTATTGTAGAAGTTCCAATCCAGACCTCACAGGAAGAAAAAAATTGAAAGAAGAAATAATGTAGAGATATTTATAGACAGAGTACATTCCAAGATAAAGTTTGATTATACTTCCAGAATGTAGGTTACAATGTAGGTAAATCTATAACAACAACAAAACCAAAAAAATAACAACACAAACAAGCCAACAATCAAATATTGTTTGCTGTGTGGAATCACTCCTTTTCCATAGAAAGTCTGGTAAAACCTCTTGTAAGACGAACAAACAAAAACAAAAAACAAAACATTGAAAACAAGTATTTTCTCAATTATTTGGGATCCGATCCTTTGCCTTGTCCTACGTACGTGTAGGCCTACACGTAGGTACTTGGTTCTTGTTTCTAGTGGCACCCATGTGGCTCTGTAAACACAGGATATTAAAGTCTGGTATTAAAGAGCTCTTGTATAACAAACAAACACAAACAAAAACAAAACAAAACATTGAAAACAAGTATTTTTTCAATTAACTGGGATCCGATCCTTTGCCTTGTCTATATGTGTAGGCCTACACGTACATGTACATGTAGGTACATGTACTTGGTTCTTGTTTCTAGTGGGACCCATGTGGCTCTGTAAACACAGGATATTGCTCTTCTGACACGCTGGATTCCGTTACACCGTGAATCACCCATCAATCCGCTCTGAGCAAAGGTGCCGGGACACCGATATTGACCTTGTAATTCCGCTATTAAGAAACCACCGGGCCAAGTAGTGTCGCATCCAATTTCCACCCGCTTCAAATCCTCTAGGGGGAAATTGGTTAAACCATTGCAGTACAGTGTCTCCTTTTGGTGACGTTTTACTTTTATCTTTTGATCCAGAGTGCAGTGAATTACAGAGAGCAAGAATCACTTGAAAATATGAGCCCAGTTTTTTTGTTGCAATACATTGTGTCGTTCATAAATAAGAGCGATTTAATCGAAAGCAATCATTAAAATCTCTAAATATAAGTGGAATTCATGATCACTAATTCATGTGTAAATTGGCAATTTCTCATTATTTTTCATTCACACTTTTAATTTAATAAACAAGTTTTCTTCAAACTATTTTTAAAAATTGTGTTTAATCAAACACAAATTGGCAAGTCTGCAATGTAATATAGAGAGGTACCTTCCCTTTTGCCCCGTACTTTAAGAAATATAGTATTTTCCCCAAGGAGAAATTTTTTGATCGGACAATTACCCTAAATATAATCACTGCAAAATGCAAATGGTTTATTTGCTTTTATTAAAACTTCCCTTTTAAGCAAGTGTACTGTCAAGAAATTCCCAACAACACGTGATCCAAGTTTGAGTGTTTTGAAGTTTCATGTGGCAAAATCATTAACAAACAATGATATACATAAACTGAATACTGTTGTAATTCCTGAAAGTTTCTTGCCATAAAAATGCTTGTCATAATACCATAAATGGCCAATTAAAAGTCATTTCCTAATATATTTACTGGTTTCTTTCATATCATTTTTGTTTTTAATACCACAAGGAAATGAAAGGGAAAGTTCTAAAAGAAATTTAAGGATGCATACAAAACTTGTCATCAATTTCACTTATAAATCAATTCAGAGTTTCGTTTTTGGAAAGCCTCTGCATTAAAAGTACTTGTATTGCAATTGCATTGTGAAATTATAAGCTGTTTAAAGAAGCAATTGGAAAAGGTTGATTTACAAATTGATACATGTCACTGTGTAATGTGAAGTTTCGGAATGATAAAAAGGGAAGAAATGGACCTACATTGTACAATGTAATCTTGCTGAAGATCACATGTAGTCAAGCACTGCACACAAGAATAGGTACCAGTATATAATATGGGACTAGCTATAGACAGATGTTGGACCAAACTTTCAGCTATTCCTTCTCATATATATTTGTTTAGGTTATTTTAAAGTAACTCCTTTTCAGGAGACATTTTCTGGATTTATATAGCGCTTAATATGAAAAACCGTCTCTAAGCACTTTAAAAGATATTATTACCCCAATCACTGGATTCATTCACGATCAATGTGCAGTTGTGCACCATCTCCACTCCCTGGGGACTATTCCACTATTCCTAACATATGGTCACCGCAAGGGCATACTAGGCAATTACTTTTATGCTTTTGTCATCTTACCGGGTACCCATTTCTCTCTTGGGTTTTGAGTGGCAAATGTAGATTGATGCCTTGCTAAAGGACACTAGTGCCGTGTCAAACTGACATAGAAGGAATGAGAAAGCTCACTTTATCATTTTCCATCGTTATGTGAACTTAGCCTTCTCTATAACAAAACCAATGGCTCATAAAATACAAGCACAAATAACAAACAATAGGACAGATAGATAACGATCATCAAAATCTTGACAAGGCTGAAAGCACACCACTAACAATATATTCCAAATTCCAAAGTTCAATTGCATCAATTGCAATATGGATTCGTGTACTTGCATATCAATATTTCATTTCCTTTCATGCAAATATAATTTGCAGAAGGACAATAATAAAACTGCCATTGACAATACATACATGTACATGTACATGTAGCTGTAATGGTCTCGTAGGCAGCTAACAAATTGCTGCTGCCAGGGAACAAGCATAAAGTGTGATTTCCTTTTTCTTTCATTAAATGTAAACATGTTTTCCTAAAATGAGTTGATTTTCACAATTATTTTCCTTTAATTATTAACCAGTTGACTATTGAATTCTCTCAGTCCCAGTGACCCGATACATGACCATCAGTTTGAGTAGGCAAAGGTTCACGGTCACCCAATAGTAGACTAGTGTCACCAGTCTATTTTTCATCTTTTGATCCAGAATGCTCTGAATTCCACATAAAAAATAAAGACCAGTTATGGTCATGTGATTGAATTGTGAAAGAAACGTTGTGGAATTGATCAGAAAGGGTTGATCATCTAGCATATGTACATGTAAGTATTGGTGTGTACTGCAAGGTTCTGGAATCATCAAAATGATAAGAAATTTGTCCCAGTCTTCGTAAAGTTACAAGCACTGTACACAGAAAGATGTATATGGGACTATATACGCATATGTGCGCGACACGTGCGTTTATCTCTCACAGACCATGTAGATAAACTAATTTACCAAATATATCAATTAGTAGGCGGTTTCCCGGCAAAATTTGTATCATCATGTATTAGTCAAAACATATCCTTTCACATGATTGGTAATACGAGCTGCCATTTCATTTTTTGAAATTGGGACGTTTCCAATACTGGTCTTTACCTTTAAGGGGTAGCCTGACAAACTGCATATATATGCCAAAACACTACATAAATGTATGTAGCTCCTGGTTGGGCCATGACTGGGGTAATGTTGGAGTGTCAGGAGAATTATGGCGTGACAATCATGGTAATTTCAATAAATGTACCACAAGCTATTGACTGGCCATAGTGCATGTTTAATCTTACTAGGTCTGCCTTCAAAATTATCATGAACTTTGCATATACTAGACATGATTTTGATATTTGCTTGTTTAACATACAGTTAGTGTTCCATTTTGCTTTTGAGTTTATTCCAAAGATTGACTCTGGAACAGGTGCATTTAAAAAAAAAAAAATATTTGTTGAAATATAATGTTAGAACAAGATTCAGGATTCCTACATTATAATGCCTAATTTTCCTATCGATGTACACCAATGGGAAATAAATTTATATATTATTATTATTCATGGAAAGTAAAACTTGAATCTTGGGAGGGAGAGAGGGAGGGAGAGAGAGTGATAGTATGACGAGGGGGTTCAAATTCAGTTTTCTTTGAAATTATTAAATCCAATACTGATGAATTTATCTTCCATGTGATTGCCAGGTGAATGTGTTGGGTTCTATGTTGTATGACTATGAGATAAAGCAAGCAGCGTAACAAATTAGACAGAGATTATAACAGAATTATATTTCAAACTCTAAAACTAGTACTAGGGTCTATTGAACTTGAAGTAAAGTGCATATATTTAACAGATTATTACTCCTACTAGATCTGTCAGTTAGATTCAAATTAATTAGACTACAATACTTAATACACAGTTGCAGTTAGAGTACGGGGGGCCGTTTCTCGAAACCGTCATAACTACAAGATCAACGACATCTCGCCACTGTCACGCAACTTGTCAGCTACATGTAAGTGTTTCACGAAGCCGTCTTTGCCAAGATGAGCGACAACTTCCGCGACAATGAGTTGTCACTGCTCCGAACCGTCATATCTTTTTAATTGCTGTAAAGCGCCATCACAAGTCAGTTTGTTGCTATTCCATTTTGAGAAAAATATAGACGAGTTCGGTACGTAATTCTCTGGGATGCGAAATGTAAATGTAAAAAAGTGATAATACAAATTATACAGACATTTTAAAAAGCTGAATATAAACATTAAGTCACAAATAATTAAACTATAACATATAAATAAGAGAGATAAGAATGTTACACACCGTTTTCCATAGTTGATCCATAGTCTTTCTTAGGATACCGTCATACCTTTGGGGCCTATGTGCATTATTATTATTCCCTCTCTAATTACTTCTTCCAAATTATATTTTCAATATCAAATCAATTATATAACAAGTATTTATGAGACTCTAGAATAAAAACTGGCTGAGAAAACGTATTTTGCCTAAAATTCCTCGTCACAATAAACAAAGAAGTACGTATTGATAAACTATCACATTATGGTATCCTTCAACTAACTTTTCATTCGACTGTCAACAAAAAAACACTCACCGATTTTTCTTCAATTTAAGAATCTTTACAGAAATATGCAAATCGTTTGATGATCTACATTTGATAATGACAAGTATTTATTATTTATTTTAGGAGAATTTATATGTATACATTTCTTTTTGAACAATTTTAGCCCCAAAACTTGTTTTGGGTTATTCTTGATAAATCAAATGGATCGTGACAAAGACTATGTTCTTGAGCTGCTAGTATCGCGATAAATCGATAACATGTCTGTCATGGCTTCGTGAAATGGTTTATCCACTTCATGACATCTCCGTAGGTCGCCGACAAAGATATGACTGTCATGGAGTTGGTTTCGAGAAACGGCCCCCGGGTTAACGCCATCTACGACTTCTTATTGACAAACTACAAGTAAAGTCGATTAACGGTCAGGGCGCGCTAGTGTCGTGTTCGTGAAACAGGCCGAAATTCTCCTCACGCTTCGGTTTCGCATTTGTTGCACGCAAGTGAATACTGCAGTCGCGTCGTCCTTAGTCGTCTGTAGTCGTATTATAACCGATTGGCCCCCAATCATGCCACAGGAAATACACGTACAGTAGTCTCGTCATGCTTCACAATATACAATATACTTTAGTACAATTTACAAAACAAACAAACATACATCATTACATTGGTATTGTCCACACTCCACAAGCTACAACTAAAGGCTCTAAGCACCTTTGACAACATCTGCATAGGCCTAGTAGGTCTACATTTTTAGTACATGTATATTTAGATCTAACGATGAAAAATATGTTAATTTGTTAACAAGTCAATAAATCTGTCGACATTGCATTTTATTTGGTAACGCGATCGAGCGAGATTGAATTTATGTCCGATCGAGTGCGAAGACCTGGCACTGCCTCAGCTCAGCCCCGGCCCCGGTCTGATTCCGCTTCAATCCAGCCACTATTCCTGGCGCGCTGCCCACCCCACCGCGCCGCAGCCAGAGGCGACATGCAGAGCCAAAACATGAGAAATCGACGGACTTAGAATATAAATTGGTGAGAACAAAAATACACGTAAATAAATACCTTTTGGGCAGTACAATGATCTTCGAGCTGCCTAGCTGCCTTGTCTCTGCTGGCCATATTTTAAGATTTTGATTTACTACTAGGGAGAAGTATTTATGGGAAAGAGAACTGCAGTACTACGTTAGGTTCGGAGATCGAAATCACAACAAGTGTAGTAGAGTAGTATTCTTGCATAAATCCGCGTACGTATATATCATTCAGAGCTAGTGAAAACCTTACCATACGTGTAACACGTTACACACGAGTCACACTTTGACCTTATTTTCACGAACCCTTGGTTGAGGTCAATGGTTACATCACGTCATTCCCATCGCTGATTGGCTAGAAAGTGGAGGGCTCGCCCTTACGTCACAATAAACAGATTTGCATACATAATTGTGGTATAGAAAGTTAGTTATTGTTGCCTTATATTGAGGGCCAGGGATGAACTGAAGAATAATAAAACAGATAAACAAAGATAAACTTCGATATAAGTTAGCTGAATAGCATGTTTTTCTTTTGTTGTTGTGGTTGTTAATTTTGTTTTTGTTCCATAATTCTGTTTTATTATGGCCCAGCTAGCGTTTCTTTGCATTCTCGACAGAGATATAGGGTAGGAAAAAATGTAAGTTTGTAGTACCGGAAAAGGGGGAGAGAAAAATGAGTTGGGTGAAGGATAATTTCGGAAGATTTATTCTAAAGTATAGTTTAAAATTATAAAAAGCTAGTTGAAGATTCAAACGAGAAGGAACAAAAGCAAAAATAAGATCGAGACTGGACCATGGATTTTAACAAATGTAGAAGCAGGGAGATGTAAGGAATCACTATGCATAACCATCGCTTTCGTGTTCCCCTAATTGATATAGCGCCACCTAGTGTTAGCAACATTTTAGTCAAAATATGGTGGCTGAGACCTCTTTTTTAATGGGAGGGGAGGCCAGGGGTGTGGTTGGGGCGAAGACTCAGATCGACTTACCCACCCTAAGTGCATTTTTAAAAAGAATTGGCCTTAACCTTTGATATTATACTTAATAGGATCTCCCGATCGTTATCCATTTCACATATGGCATCCTCTTCTTTATTTATTTATTTATCTTTCTTTTTTTTCTTTTTTTTGTGGGGGGGGGGGGGTCGATATACATGTCTTTATTATCTTGACATGTAAATATATATCCATTTAAAATCTCTGTCCATTGTTAACCCTCTCGGTTTCCCCTAAATTATTAAATGGCTTTCCACCGATCTCTGAATCACTCTTATTGTTCTGTCTCTCTTTTCCACTTGTTTCCAGCTATAGTCCCAACCTTTCTCGGCCTATCTTATTCTCTGGATGATCTCTCTCTCTCTACCTCCTCTAAGACCTCTCTCTTTTCAGTCTCTCCCCTCCCTTACTTTCTATCCTATATATCTCTCTCTCTCTCTCCCTCTCTCTACATTCATCTCTAGATCTCCTCCCCCTTTCTTGCTTTCTCTAATATGTCTCCTTTTCTCCATTTCTCCGTCTCTACATCTATCTTCCCCCTTTCTCCCTCCTCTCTTTTCATTCTCCCCCTTTCTTGTTTTCTCTAATGTCTCCATCTCTCGCTCTCTCCAATATGTCTCCATCTCTCTCTATTTCTCCATCTTTACATCTATCTCTCCCTCTCCCTCCCTTCTCTCCATTTTCCCCTTTTCTTGCTGTCTCTAATATCTCTCTTCCTCCCTCTTGGCCATATCTTTTCACTCTCTGCTTTATTGCTTCCTCTCCTCTCTCTCTCTCTCTCTCTCTCTCTTCCTCTCTCTCCCTATCCCCTCTCCATCTCTCCTCTCTCTCTCTTTCTCTCTCTCATCATCTCTTCAAAATGAAATTTACCACCAACTCTTTTTTTTTTGTCTCCTTCTTTTCACTTGCCTTACTTGGCAAATGACTTAACGTTTAGTACACAAATAAAAATACACAGGGTCACAATTCATATATTTTTTTCACTGTGACATATACAAGGACAATTGCACACATTTATTCTTTCAACCTATGGAGGCTATTTACACAGCCAGTAATGTACACCTATGCACGTGAAAGCTGAGGGGAGACAACGAATACAGAATCCGTTTGTACAAATGTACCATTCTACAAACACCTCTCTGATAAAATTTTGGTTCCTTTCTTTCATAAATACACAATAAACTTCGAGAACACATGAAGAATGATATAATATATAGAAGTAGTACTATAGATACAATATTTCACAATGCCACCATTTAGATTCTGAAAAATAAGGAATGTTAGCTATTGTTCCTTCTCTATACAGCTATTATGGATGGAAAGAGAATCAGAAACAATTACATTATAAGCTTTTAAGATACATTTTTCACTTTGGTTTATCTCGATGACTACACATCTACAGTACTTCAAAGAAACATAAATAATCAAATCAATGAATACAACAGACTGTGCTCGATTTCCTGAAAATATTAAGTAAATGCTGCGTTATGTTGCCAATTTGATACTACTTCGGAGCCACAACAATCAAGGATTTATCACTTAAGCAAGTTAATCCAAGCAGCACTAAAAGCATAACAATGCAAGAAAATAGTATCTCTGTATCCAAGCTTGTATATTTCTGGTTTGTAGCAAGTATACAAAACCTTCCTTCTGATAGATGTTAAGAAATAGGTATCCTATTTTCATCAAAAGAAAAAAATGAATACTTCTGTTCTTAAAGTAGGTTTGCTGCTGAAAGAAAAAGCTTCTATGACAAATACAATTTGGAATGTAAGTAGAACAAAGAGTATGATTGACTCCATTTGAACAGGTTTGTGGTGTATTAATATTTATTCAACTTGTGCACATCTAAAGTAACCTTGAAAGATATGTTGGTCAATGTTTGGATTGTAAGAAGACTGTATTACCCTTTTGGATACTTGTTAATTTCGAAAGGCTAAAGAGCATAATTTGTTATCTGTAATAACATAGATTAAGATTTCTTTTAAAAATGAAAAATGATGATCCTGACAAGTTTTAAGTTCACCGCCCCAAAATAAACTGAAATATTGAGCTACCAATGATTAGAAATTCCTGAAGCACAAATCTATTTTCCTACTCAAAAGTCGGCATTCCTTCGTATTTCAGACCAAAGTATCTTCTTTATAATGTTATCCACTATTCTACATACCGGTACACAAAAATTTATATTTTCTTGAGAGTCATTAAAAAAACACAACATCAATGTCTATACATGGGATAAATACCAATGGCTGGGGATGTTCTACATATGTCCTGGGTAAGACTACCATCCTAAAGGCTCAAAATTTCACTTTCCAAACGCATACCGATAACATCTCGATAACAAACATCAGCTAGCTAGTGCAACAAAATGAAATAATTTACCACTTTAAAACTAGATGTTTTTTTTCTTCCCATTCCAAATAGAGATACTGGGAGAATAAATTCATACCTGACACACAGCCATGCAATTCGATGGACAATTTTGTAGAGTATCAAAAGATAATGCAATGTGTGAACATTTCAAGCATTTGACACTTTCCTCAATCATCCATTTTTCTTTACTTATTATTTATTATTTTCCATTAAACACTATTTTTTGGTATGTTTCCTTTCTTACATTTTCTTCCCATTTTTAAATCAACACCAATGCCCTTTCAACAATGAACAAGGACAATATAAAGCAACCTATGCTTTGCTTCTTGAATGAATTAACATTAGGAATGTATTAATATGCAGTGACTTGGAATATCATAATCATAAGCCTAAATTATATTGCTTTAATAAACAATGTGGGCTTAATATGGTTTCTTGTATCGATCAAATAGTTTCTCCTCCTAAATTTGCACTAAATAACACTGGGTAACCACACACAAACTCATCCAATATCTACATTATTTGCAATTACACACAGGGACAATTTTATCTAGAAATTACTGCCCAGTCAAACAAGAGGATTTCTTCACAGACTTGGATCCAATCTCATGTATTAGGAAATGAACCTTATCTTCATATCAACAATCGTCATACAAATCTATTTTTAGAATTTCTCAATTATTTCTTCGTTTTCCGAAAGAGCATCAAAAATAATGTCCAAATGTCGAAAACCAATTGAATATGTTAAGTATTGGCTGAGATATGACCATCTGAATGAACATATTTCCTATAGGAACTCAGTGTTATATGCTCTGGCTCCTAATACATTATCTTTTAGAGGTGTTTTTGTTAATGTTAGTATAGGACCATTGAGTAGATGAACGTCACTGCCAGCACATCAGCTCTGGTATGCTATATACTTCCCACCATTATTTTTACAAGCAGGTGAGACTGCAAAATGAAAGCTTTTGGCAATTTTTTATTTGCTTCAAACAAAGCTCTAACATTGCACATTGCAATCATTTCACATCAACTGTTAATTCTCCCTGAATATCCGTCCCTACTTGTTATCCTTGTTGAAAAGATAAGAAAAGTACTTTGAATCAAATAGAATTGAATAAGATTAGGAAATTAGAGACTTTATACAACTGATAAAATGTAAACATTGTTCGTGTTGTGTCTATGTTAAAAAATGTTCTGTGTGGCATGTTTTGTTTGTACACGTAATACCGTATGAGAATAATAAGATTGGTATGATAAACATTAGATAATTTTGAATACATTAAATAAATAGTCTTCCCTGGATAACTTTTACGTGACCATTTGAATATGACCTTAATATGTCAGTGTTTCAGTGAAAATCTTTCATATTATAATTGATAATAAATAAATAGTCTAACCTGAATACCTTAAAGCTAAATAGTCGACTGTTTAAATATTACTGTAATATGACAGTGTTGAAGTGAATATCTTTCACATTGTAATGAAAAATACAGAATTTGTGCTTGACTGTAAGATTATCAGCGTAAGTACTAATTTACAGTTAACAGATTTCATAACGCCTCACCTGAAAGAGAATGGTCACTGTAGAGAAAAAAGGGATGTTTCTTTAACATATCATTCCTGATATAATCTCAATCTTATAAACACACAGAACTTTATCCATTTTTAAAATAAAACTGGAGTTTAAGTGAAAACCATATCCAAAATGCTTTCATTATTTAGAAATGTAACAAGTACATGTAAGTCTATGACTTTGTATCCTTTAAGTACCATTTTCATTGTGTCTAGCCAATGCCTGGATGCCTGGATGCCATTTTAAAGCGCAAGATTATGATTCACGTAACAATAGCACAAATTCATTTAGATCGAGAACTATACCATACATACATTTTCTTTTTTATTGCAGTCTACATCTTTTCCCTATAGCATTTTTATACCATGAAATGCAAACAGGGCTCTTTAATAAGTAGCACGGCCTTAGGATTCGTACATACATCGTACAAGTACATATCAGTCGGTACTCTTTCATTTGAAATCGAGAGTAAACAAATCATATTGCATTGCTAAATGCTATACAACTCATGACAACGAAAATGATTTAATTCCTAGCGTAAAGTACCCATACACATTATGTCTGGAGTAACACGAGTGTAGGTAATGATATACGATTATATTCCATTCACTAATTAAAAATTGTCAATAAATATATATGATAGACTTCATGGTAAAGACGTATTTACAAAAGAGACAGAACTGGTTAATTACATGTATTTACTTTTTCCCTAACAATAAATATAGTTTGGCATGGCAAAATATGCACAATTCTCTTTTTTTCTTCTCAGTTCACAATACCATCATGTGAATTTCATTCATACATCTTTTATCTTCAAATAAAAGAGCAGATTAAACACTATTAGATCCAGCGAATATATATTGGTTACTTAAGTTAGCTGTTAGAACATTGGGGCAAAACTTGATGGGTACACCAAATTATGCTGACATAAAAAGTCAACTTCCCAGTCCCAGCACACGTATTATTAATAGTATATATATATATATATATATGGCAAGCTTGCACCTCTAAAGCCTCTTTCAAATTTGTTTAATGAGAGGGGTGGGGCAAAACCACTTTTAAAAATGTTTGTAAAGCTGCTTTTTAAGCTGCTTTAATACAAGCTTCTCCCATGATTAAGTATTTGAAAAATTTATTCATTTCATGAATTTCTTTAAAAAAAAACTTTTTTCAGCATAAGCCAAGGATAGATGATATCTCTTAGCCTCTTTCTTTTTCTAACTCCTCTTGGCCTATGCTCAAAACCAGTTTTAAACCAACCCGCCCTCAACTCAATCTCCAGGGGTATGGTAGGGGGGGGGGGGTACTGGAGATACGTTGAAGGCTTGAAGTTGATGTCAATCTTTCAATTAATTTGCAAACGATAAAAATTAATCTCCTTTAAACGCTGCCAAAAAATCAATTGTACCTCATTGAGTAATTGAGCGCAAATACATTGTATCGTTACATTTTTAAAGATTCTGCTACAACAAAGATTGTGATGTTTACAAGTATAAAATGAACCCATCGCATTTTTGTTTCATGACCCCCAAATAATGATATTCTGCTAAAAGGTCATTGGTAACCCTCACATGTTTTCCAAATCTATTTTTCAAACAGTCCATAATTTGCCTGTTGTTTCTTTCAGGACAAGCAGGGAATGAATGTTGAGGCAGCACAAATAATTCATTGATGTTTTTATTCTTCCAAAAGAGGTATTAGACCGCCAACATCCCATTAACATAGAAAGTCCATTAAGTCTGACAATCTTTGCGTCATTTCATCTTTATCTGTTGCTGTAGCAGAAACCCTTTGATAAGAGTTTTAGCGAGAAAACTCGGGGAAGGTGGGGGAGGAAGAAAGGATGACTGAACGTTTACTAAACAACCGGATCCCAGTAAAATGAATTGTCCTCTGATCATCATCATTGAATTGCACTGGTATTTCATCTTATTTTGTACTGTTGATGGCAGAGATTCTTCTACATAGTATCATAAATCAGAATTGCAAATGATTCTGTTTAATCCTTACGTTTTTTTTACAAGAACAGTTTTTTGTTCAAATGAAATGTGCTCCAGATGCTATCATCAAGAGAGATAGCAGCAGCTTTCATCATATAAAATTCATGGAAAACAAATGGAAGTTTATTAGATCGAATGTTATCCTGTAGTAATACAGGAGTATTAAACCTGTGCATCTGTTGATGTGGTTAAAGAGATGCCAACCCTGCGAGATCCGGTTGTTTTCTGTGTTGCGTTCCTATTCGACAAAAGACTAGTTCACACTCACAGGTATCCACGGTTCAGCAGACACACTGAAGAATTTATCCGTTCCCCACTGAACTTAAAAACGCGCTAACGAAACAAAGGATTAATGGGTGAAAAAGAGGTAGGGGTGAAGGGGAGGGGGCACTAATCAGCTATTACATTTAAGGAAGGGTAAGGAGAAGGGGCAGGGTGGGGTAAGGGTCACCGGTATGAAAGAGATCGCAGAAGCTGGCTGGACTCAGGCTCTGCGATCATCGATTTTCACACCATTTATTCTGTTTCCTTTTTGTATAAAATCAATCAAACCGAAGCAAAGCAAAGTGCATTCTTTCGAGCTCCGCTGTGCTTCGGCGTGATGTATACCAAGCAAAATAAATACATCAAAACATAAAACAGAAACTGAGGTACTGATTAAAAGTTTAAAATCTTTAGGCTGGCTTTTCTTTGATGAAATTGGAGCGGTGGTATCGCGATATTCCTCTCCTCGCAAGCTTTCGTTCTTGTCTACATCATTATAGGTGGCTTTGGTTTGAAAAAGCTGTTATCAACAGAAGCGGAGCAAAGCATGACTGAGTGTATGTAGAAGGAGAATACAAGATTAGACTTCTACTCTGTTGTATGTGAACGGCTCTGAAGCATTTACACAGATGAAAACCAGCCTAAAGATTTACTAAATCAACTGCATGCTAAAATTGAGCACCTCCCATACCAACCCACAAAGGGGATTCGAATCTGCACTCTCTCCCCTACATGAATTAAAATAGGGTGGGCTCAACCAAAAGAAACATCAAACAGATAAAACATAGAATAAAAATTGCTTTGAAATCTCGCAGATTTCTGACTTGAGCAAATACAATGGCGTAGGCAGCTAGGCTTTCCTTACAGGCTTTATATAAGTTTATTTTCATTCAAACTCGATTTGAAACCCTTGCGGACCAGTTCCGAAAATCTCGCGCTGAAAACGCACGATCATTTCAGATCTGGTACGCGGTTTAATAACAAAGAGAACCAATACCGAGAACGGACCGAACGGTGGCAAAATCAGCACGATAGATTGTGATATTATAACTGCTCCTCGATAATGCCATATGAATTTGATGTTACTTCTGAACCAATGCGGAATGGGTGTGGATTTATCCTCTCCTTTTTTGATACCCAAAGATGCATAATGCGCGTTGATTCAGAGTTATTGTAACAGTACACAATTCACACAGGTGTGTGTCATATGAATACAATATCATAGGTGTGTACAAATTCATTGGTAATGGTCCTCTTTGTTTCCAAAATTAACGATTAATCATAAAATCCAAAATCCCTCTCACAGGGCTCGTTAAATATTTTCAATCACTTAGATAAAATCATTCTTTACTCTTAACTGATCATTTGAATTAGCTTTTGTTGTAATTTTTGTCTACTTATTTCCCTTCCTCGGGTTCTTGGAGTGTATGCCATTGGGCGATTGGTCGCCGTGGCGACGCCAGCATGTCGCTCCAGTGACGGAGTCCCGCCCCTGTGGCATTACATCCAAGTACTACTTTCCCGATAGGTTCGCTGCTGCCCATGCGATCATAGTCCACTACAGTCACCACCAACGTCACTTTCTGTAAGGGGGAAAAGGAGTAGCGAAAACACAATCTTGAATGAAATATAATGAGTAATAAGTAATTACAATCGTGATAATAATTGTTTCTAAGATAGCCAAAAGGTAGATGGATGCCTTGCCATAGGATGTTTGTACACTGGCAGGGATTTGAATCTAGTGCCTAAAGATCCATAATCTGGGGACATAACTGCTAGACCATGGCATCTCTACACAGACAATAGTGTTGCTAGAGGTGGGGGAAGGGGAAAATGTGCACATCTACCGGCAACTTTGGAAATCACGGCATCATTTCCAGTACGTCAGCAATCCATTTAAATCATCTTAATCTTGTTTCACACGTGTAACTAAATGTAGGGGAACTTGTACTTTATATTTTGAGAAACGATGCCACAAGACCGTGACCCTATTATCTTGCTGGCAAACACAAAAATCTGATTTACGTTGAAAGTAAATTGGGTCCAACACCCCCCCCCCCCTTAATTTCAAAGTGGTCTAGCAATGCCCCAGGGGGAGTTTCATAAAGCTGTGCGTAAAGTTACGCACGACTTTACAAATGACTTGAATATGAAGAGCTAAATGGGATTCTCAAATCCTTTTAATTGCATATAAGCTAAAGTTGAAATATGCAGATATAGATTAGCCCTAACATTACTAACAAAACAGTTTAATGCAAAGTGTATTTTGGGCTACAATTTAATTGAGATTATGAGAAATACAGTCAAACCTTCTTAAAATGTAAGGAAAAACTTTGGGCATCCCATTCGGCTCTTCATATTCAAAACATTTGTAAAGCCATTCATAACTTTATGCACAACTTTATGAAACACCCCCCTGTACAGAGACCGATAGCAAAGGGATGGTGTACTTGCCTGAATCTGTTCGAATGGCACCTCAAAGCCAAAGGATTCGTTGTAGTAAGGATTCAGTGTCCTCTTCTTAATGGTGGTCTTCTTTTTCTTCATCCTCTTGTTGTTCATGTAGAGGGAGATCTTCACATATGGATCTAGTGATGGAGAAGTGGAAGAGGAGTTAGGTTATTGTTTTGGTCATTATCATCATCATCATTAGCCTCCTCCTCTTTATCATCATCATTATCATCATAATCATCACGTCGTCATCATTATCGCCATCATCATTGTCATCATCTTCATCATTATCATCATCATCATCATCATCATCATAATCATCCTCATCACGATCATCATCATCACTGTCATCATCACTGTCATCACTGTCATCATCTTCATCATCATCATCTCCATCATCATGATCATCATCACATCATCATTATCATCTTCATCATATCACCATCATTATCATTACAGCATATCTTCATCATCATCGCAACCACCACCACCCCCACCATCATCATCATCCTCTGTCATATTACATGTGCATTGCACAACCCTATCCCCATCTGTGGAGCTTTAATCTCGCCACCAACGAACCCAGACAAAATTCCAAGGCATTAGAAGCCTGCTGATAGCAGAGTGGAATGAAAAGCAATAGGGTTCTTTCGTACGAGCAGCATTAATGCGGTTAACTTGATTAATGGCAATCGATGAGAGGGTATACAATAATTTGTTCTCCGACTGGATTCGACCGTCTACTGAGATGTTTAGACAGATTGAAGGAATCTATATCATCTTGATGAATTATGTACCAAGTCTCAATCACTGTCTGTCTGTATTTCCCTTTGCTTGCCCTCTCTCTCTCATTCTTTCTTTCCTTCTCTCATTCTCTGTACATGGGTCTGTCTCACTGTGTCTCACTTTCCCCCCTTCATAAATTTCTCTCTATCTTTCACTAACAATCAAAAACACTTTCTCTAGCTCCCTCTATTACATTTACAGTACTCCTCTCTCTCTCTCTCACACCCTCTTTCTCTCTCTCTCTCACACCCTCTTTCTCTCTCTCTCTCTCTATATATATATATACACAAGTATATATCTCCCTCTCTTTCTCTCTCTCTCTCTCTCTCTCTCTGTCTTTTTCTGTCTTCCTCTCTCTCTCTCTGTCTCTCTCTCTGTCTGTCTGTCTCTCACTCTCTCTCTCTCTCTCTCTCTCTCTCTCTCTATATATAAAACTTTATATACCTCATACATAGATTGTCATTCACTGATTGGTCAAAACTATATCACATGTCAAAGAGCATTTCGATCTATCAAGTATCATTACGTCAGAGGGTTTGACAGCTACTATCAAACCCTGGGATAGGACCCCTAACCCATCCCGCGACTTAGTTGCGCACACACATTTTTTGAGTTGCTAGGCTACCGCAATCGCGCACGGTTACGCGCAGCGCGTAGGAATTCAATACTCTTGCCTTTAATTTTGACTTGATGTTGGATTTTTCTTATTCTGGTGAGTGAATTTCTCTTGATCTTGTTTCCTGTTTTTTAGAGCTAGATCTAGACATACAGCTAGAACTAATCATGAATCAATAAAAAGGATGAGGTATATAAAACAAATATGGACTGCTCTCGGTGGTGTTCACACCGGCCCTGCTATCACCCCCTCGGCTTCGCCTCTTTCTCTACCCCCCTCTCTCTCCTTCTCCCTCCCTCTCTGCCTGTCTCTCTCTCTCTGTCTCTCAACTAACCTGATAATCTACCGACGTCCATTTTCTTGAGGTTCTTGGCCTCTAAGATGACCAGTCAGCTTGCCTCTCTCTCTCTCTCTCTCTCCCCTTCTCTCTCTCTCTCTTTCTCTCTCTCTCAGTCTTTCTCTCTCTCTCTCTCAACCAACCTGATAGTCCACCGACGTCCATTTTCTTGAGGTTCTTGGCCTCTAAGATGACCACAGTCAGCTTGCCTCTCTCTCTCTCTCTCTCCCCTTCTCTCTCTCTCTCTTTCTCTCTCTCTCTCTCAACCAACCTGATAGTCCACCGACGTCCATTTTCTTGAGGTTCTTGGCCTCTAAGATGACCACAGTCAGCTTGCCTGCGGTGGGGACGTAACGCAAGGAGAAACAAATGTCTCCCAGCTCTGACTTGCCCTGTACACAAAAGGAACAAACAGTGTCAGCTATGATATCCAATATATACAGATAAACACCCAGAAATGTAGTGCTGAATGCTATACAAATGTCAGTATTAAAGGTATAGACTAGTTCTGGTCATGCGATTGCATTGTGAAAGAAACGTTGTGGAATCGATCAGAAAATGTTGATCATCTAGCATATAAGTATTGGTGTGCACTGCAAGGTTCTGGAATCATCAAAATGATAAGAAATTTGGCCCAGTCTTGGTAAACTTACAACCACTGTACACAGAAAGACATATATGGGGCTACGCTATATCAATCCAGTCCGGATAGATATAATAATTTACCAAATATATCAATTAGTAGGCGTTTTCCCTGCAAAATTTGTATCATCACGTATTAGTCAAAGCATGTTCTTTCACATTATTGGCACATTAATAAGAGCTTCCATTTCATTTTTTGAGAGGGTGGCGTTTCCAAAACTGGTCTATACCTTTAAAATCATTATTCTGATTCTACTAAGTAATACAACATGTAAGCTACCATGCATAATCCACTTACCAACTGGGCATTGCAATTCATAGCAAAAATAAATGATCAATTTCAATACAGAGTGCTACATGTAGTCCGCTTCCAAGACAAGGACATCAGTGTCGCCTTCAAAAGCCCTAACACACTAAGAAGTAGGTTGGTCCACCCAAAAGACAAAATCGCCCAAGAGAGGAAAAGACAGGTATTGTGTACAAGATCACGTGCACAGACTGTGACAATTCATATGTTGGGGAAACTGGCAGAACTCTTAATGAGCGTCTAAAAGAACACAAAAGAGCCCTCAGATTGAGCAACCCATCCCATTCAGCATTAGCTGAACACGCCCTCAACACAGGACACAACATTGGATGGGAGGATGTCCTCATAATAGACTTTGAAAGTAACTTCTGGGCAAGAAAGGTGAAAGAGTCCATATGGATTAAGAGAATTAAGCCATCACTAAACAGGGACTCTGGGTACCTATTGTCACCGATCTGTGGTCCAGTGATCACAGGACACCAGGCAGTGCAGCGATGCAAACGTGTGACTCAAACTGATCACTTAGCTTGAGAAAGTCCACAGGAGTGGACAAAAGCTTGCATAACAAATTTAAGGTTGGTAGAAGCTAAAAACTACACGTTATCATTATCCCCAACTGATGAAAGTTTTCTGTATCATGTACTCTGCCGTTTATTATAATTTTTTCCATCTGTTGAGTACACCCAATTTTTATATAGCAAAAAGTGCAATGTTAACAGTTTAGAAAATCATTCTAAAAGATGATTTCATGCTTCTCTTTGTATTCCTTGATGTTTTCGGGTTGATTTTTTTTCCCTTCTTTAAAAAAAAATCAAAGTCTAGAACAAACAAACTAGGTAAAACTATACATTTTGAAGATGAAATTAAAAGCCAAAAGATATTTTCATGGATGGCAGGGACACACAGATTTTCAAGAGTTGTTGTTTTCGTGATAATTATAATATGCTTTTAAAAAAAACGCTCCTTACAAGACATGGCTGTACATGAGATGCCAGCTATCTTTTGCATGTTGTTACCTAACATATATCCCGTGTTTGTGCAAAAGTAAAACTCTCATAAAAATAGCAGCTTATACAGTGTGTCCCAGAAAAAACGAAACCGAAAATTATCAATGTTTTATCATAACTTAATCACAATCATATGATAATTAATAAATAACACATATTTGTAAAGCTAAGATCCTCCTCTTTCATTTGATGCACCTCATATGATACATATTACACGCATGAGTGATTAAAATCAATTTGACGAAAGGGTATTATTCCTCGCTCATTTTTCCTGATTGAGGTGTCATATGAAAGGGCAGAAAATGAACTTTCTAGAAATGAGAATGAGATTTTCTCTTTGAAATTGAGGTACCACCCCCCAAATGACTTTTTGGTACCCTTTGTTCGAATTGATCTTAATCACCCATGCATGAAATATACATCATATGAGTTGCATCAAATGAAAGAAGAGGATCTAAGCTTTACAAATCTGTGTCATTTATTAATAATAATCGTGAGTAAGTTGTGATAAAACATCAAGATTTTTTTTTTTTTTTTTTTTTCTGGGCCGCACTGTATATCTGGTGTACCGGTATGTGCAAAAGTAAAAACCATCATAAAAATAGCAGCTTATATATAGGATATATTTTACAAATGTATCTTCAATAGTGCATTTAAAAGATTTTTTATTTTTTTGAATCAAAAAAATGAATCTTAGCGCATACCTCTCCTCCTGGGACCTCAGCGCTCTGGAGGTCGCGCCACTCTTCCACGACACTGCCCAGGTCAACCTGGCTTAGTTTGACCTTGACCTCCCCTATGATGTCATGGCGGGAGAATCGGTCAAAATCGTAAATGGCGAACACCAGCGTCTTACTCGACACTTCACTGTATGGCACCTGTATAAGAAGAGAATTGAAAGACACAATAGTAGTGGGTTCTTATGGGAAATTAGACACCATTTGGGTGTTTACCCAATAGCAGGTGTTGTCAACGGTCAAGATGAGCTTTCAGTTTAATGGCCAACAGGCCTTATGTAATGTTCTGCATTTTCAGCGTCTTACTCGACACTTCACTGTATGGCACCTGGACGAGAATTTAAAGACACATATTAATTAGTTGGTGCTCATGGGAAGTTTGACACCATTTGGGTGTTTACCCAATAGCAGGTGTTTTCAACAGTCAAGATGAGCTTTCAGTTTAATGGCCATTTGTATTGTGATCAATGTGATTTGATTATTTTGGCAGCATGAAACTTTTACAAATTTCAACGACTCATTAATTTCATGAATCGTCAGCTCCTGAAGTTACAGTACTTACACTATGAACATGACGGACAAAGAAAGAGGACAAAATAAACAGTTCCTCATTCTAGCATCAACAATTGCTGTGGTAGACAAAGGAACATCCCTTCACTGCTATTATGTAAAAATGTGTAGAACAGGTGTCACATGCATATTCACCTGTTCTACTTATTTTTATATAATAGCAGTGAAGGGATGTTCCTTTGTCTACCACAGCAATTGTTGAGGGTAGAATGAGGAACTGTATATTTTGTCCTCTTTCTTTGTCCGTCATATTCATAGTGTTAGTATTTCACCTACCTTGAATGTGAAGGTCTCATTGAAGACTGGGTTGAGGGTCTTTCTGTGGACTTTGGTTTCGTACTTCTTCTTCTTGTCTGGCATGAGGTAAACCTTGACGTAGGGATCCGATGTCCCCGAGAAGTCCATCCCTGGTAGCTCCGATGCTTGCATGACACCAACATTGAGCTAATGAGGAGAGAATAATAAAAAGATAGTCCATAATATTGTCTGGCATGAGGTAAACCTTGACATAGGGCCATGATGTTCCTGGTAGCTCCGATGCTTGCATGACACCAACATTGAGCTAGTGAGGAAAGAATATTATACACATAGCATGAAAGATGTGGAAAGAATGAGAAAAGAGAAGTATAAACACAATGTTTGATAATGAGGTATATATTTAGCATTAATACTAAAATTGTCTGGCATGAGGTAAACCTTGACATAGGGCCATGATGTTCCTGGTAGCTCCTGATGCTTGCATGACACCAACATTGAGCTAGTGAGGAAAGAATATTATACACATAGCATGAAAGATGTGGAAAGAATGAGAAAAGAATAGTATAACTTAATGTTTATTAATGATAATGATAATAATCCCTACATGTGATGATATTCCATCTCAATGTGCTACCAAAGTATGATTATATTTTAAAATTTTATTTTCTGTGATTTTCATAGAAACAGTATAATTCTGGAGGTGATCTTTATACATGTACTGGTATACATTTCCTCTTTAATAAAGAGAAGGTTATGTTCTGGGGAGAGGTGAAAACTAATTTGTGAGCGTTTTCATTGTTATTATGTAAGTGTGGAAGAACACCAGAGAAAAAATGTTCCCTGAAAAGCATGGCTCTTCAAATGCCTTCATATTCTAAATATGACAAGTAACAGCTAAAAAATGAGGTCTGATTTGTATGCCACATGTTTGTGATATGATAACGCTCACAAATTTTGTTTCACCTCTTCCCAGAACTCAACCTTCTATTTTTTTAAACCAACACAATCAACTCACCTTTCCTTCTTGGAAGTCATAATCCAGCGAGAACTGTAGCTTTCCGAGCTTGATCTCAGACTTAACGGAGTCGGTATCGCCCTCTTCGTCCCCTCCGTTATCTAGATCATCGACATCAGGCTGGATCTGAGGGTGTCAAAAGAAAAGAAGAGAGCCAGGTTAAACGCTGAGCTCTTGACACAAATCGTATCAGACTTTGCATTAATTGTCACAAAAAAATGTGTCTGAGCTTATATAGTAGTTTGTGGTTGTTTTTTTTGTTTAAAGATCATCGACATCAGGCTGGATCTGAGGGTGTCAAAAGAAACAAAGAGAGCCAAGTTAAACGCTGAGCTCTTGACACAAATCGTTTCAGACTTTGCATTGTCACAGAAAAATGTGTCTGAGCTTATATTGTAGTTTGTGGTTGTTTTTTTGTTTAAAGATCATCGACATCAGGCTGGATCTGAGGGTGTCAAAAGAAACAAAGAGAGCCAGGTTAAACGCTGAGCCAATATTAGATGCTGCTTTAAGTATCGGCTTGCATGGTGATGTAGATATACAGTAGGCTTGTGATTGCACCATGTGAGAGAGAGGGGGAATTGGGAAGTCCTGAAAAGGACTCTCTGTAATATTTCTTTCTTGAGCGTGTGTAGTCCTGATCCAATATTAATTCTTGCCACGATTCGTTTCAGACTTTGCATTGTCACAGAAAAATGTGTTTGAGCTTATATTGTAGTTTGTGGTTGTTTTTTTGTTTAAAGATCATCGACATCAGGCTGGATCTGAAGGCGTCATAAGAAACAAAGAGAGCCAGGTTAAACGCTGATCCAATATTAATTCTTGCCACGATTCGTTTCAGACTTTGCATTGTCACAGAAAAATCTGTCTGAGCAAAGGTATCTCTTTGGTCTGAGCTTATATTGTAGTTTGTGGTTGTTTTTTTTTGTTTAAAGATCATCGACATCAGGCTGGATCTGAAGGTGTCGAAAGAAACGAAGAGAGCCAAGTTAAACGCTGATCCAATATCAACTCTTGCCACAATTCGTTTCAGACTTTGCATTGTCACAGAAAAATCTGTCTGAGCAAAGGTATCTCTTTGGTCTGAGCTTATATTGTAGTTTGTGGTTGTTTTTTTTTTGTTTAAAGATCATCAACATCAGGCTGGATCTGAAGGTGTCAAAAGAAAAGAAGAGAGCCAAGTTAAAACGCTGATCCAATATTAACTCTTGCCACGATTCGTTTCAGACTTTGCATTGTCACAGAAAAATGTGTCTGAGCTTATATTGTAGCTTGTGTTTGTTTTTTTGTTTAAAGATCATCGACATCAGGCTGGATCTGAAGGTGTAAAAAGAAAACGAAGAGAGCAAGTTAAACGCTGCGCTCTTGACACAAATCGTTTCAGGCTTTGCATTGTCACAGAAAAATGTGTCTGAGCTTATATTGTAGTTTGTGGTTGTTTAAAGATCATCGACATCAGGCTCGATCTGAAGGTGTCAAAAGAAAACAAAGAGAGCCAAGTTAAACGCTGAGCTCTTGACACAAATCGTTTCAGACTTTGCATTGTCACAGAAAAATGTGTCTGAGCTTATATTGTAATTTGTGGTTGTTTTTTTGTTTAAACTTAGATCATCGACATCAGGCTGGATCTGAGGGTGTCAAAAGAAAACGAAGAGAGCCAAAATAAACGCTGATCCAATATTAACTCTTGCCACGATTCGTTTAAGACTTTGCATTAATTGTCACGGAAAAATGTGTCTGAGCTTATATTGTAGTTTGTGGTTTATAATAAATATTTTTTTGTTTAAAGATCATCGACATCAGGCTGGATCTGAAGGTGTCGAAAGAAACGAAGAGAGCCAAGTTAAACGCTGATCCATTATCAACGCTCGCCATGATTCGTTTCAGACTCTGCATTGTCACAGAAAAATGTGTCTGAACTTTATTGTATAGTTTGTGGTTTTGGGTTGGAAGAGAGTCATTAAGTTAAACGCTGATCCAATATTAACTCTTGACACGATTCGTTTCAGACTTTGCATTAATTGTCACAGAAAAATGTGTCTGAGCTTATATTGTAGTTTGTGGTTGATTTATGTTTTCCACTGACCGAACTACCGATTTGAGATTCACATAGACTTAGTGATCTCATACTTCAAACTTGCTTATTGGTCCGATAATTCAAACTTTTGCCATTCTGTTTCTCTTATTTTTCTGCTTTCATACAAATCAACTTATTACTAGGGTTGGATTGCCCTTTAAATTTCTACACCAGTTGTAACAAGACTGACACCAGACTGCCACCAGACCGACACCAGACCGACGCCAGACAGACACCAGACCGACGCCAGACCAACACCAGACCGACACCAGACTAACACCAGACCGACGCCAGACTGCCACCAGACCGACACTAGACCAACACCAGACCGACACCAGACTGACACCAGACCGACACCACACCGACACAGGCCGACACCAGACCCGACACCAGACCAAACAAAACCAACACCATCTCAAAACCCCAAGAATCGTTTGGTTTGGAGTCGATTTGGAGATGTGGATGAGGTATTAGGGGTAAGAACTATAGTGTTTGGACCAGGGTTGAGGTTTAGAATTGAGTAACTGTTAGAAAATGACTGCCAATCAAGTGATCCTGGAACAAGTTTCATAAATTGGTGAAGAAAAAAAGTTTCATACAATCCAGTTAAAGATATAATGATGCTTATCTGAACTATGTTCATCGCAGATTATTGACAGTTTAGGCTTGGTAAATGACTAGATGTCAAAGCAGAAACTTTCATGTCCAGGAAATATTTGCAAAATCAAGCTTAATATTTCACAAGCTATTCATTGATTGTTCAATATAAATAAAAAGGTTTAAAATTACAGCATTTACAAAATCATATGCATCGCCTACCTCCAAACAAAGTAACTCGTACTAATCTTTTCACAAAAGATTTTAGACATAATCTGCATCATACAATGTTTTGTCAGAATTTGTATAATAATTTTTAAAAATGTACTTGCGCAACTGTACATGTGCCATTGAGTGGCACACAATGAACACATGTGATGTTCTTTTTTAAAGGCATTATGAATTGAAAACATCACTAAATGATTTCCATTTATTTGAGGGGGAAAATAAACATCACTTGGAATAAAAAATGACTACATACATTTCCATTTATTTGAGGGGAAAAAAAAATCTCTTGGAATAAAAATGACTACATACTGTACACCCTGTACATGTACATCGTAAATAGTCTGAGTACGATAAAACAATGCCCTAATTCACCTTTAAATAATCCTGTATATTATGCAAACACACAAGTTGACACACCCTCATCACATTCTCCGACCATATTGCACCACACACCCAATTATATGTAGTTATATGTAGGCACCTTAATCATGTAATATGAGAACATCCATCTCGTATCTTTAGCCTTAAGGCCAACAATGATGTTGGCAAATTAACCTCCATTGTATGAAACCACCTTGGCTGGTCTACATCTATAATATGTTTAAATGTATGGTTCTGACTCTCTTCGAGCTGAGCCATTGCCAATTTGATAGTAACATTAGATCCTCATGGGCAATAGAGCGTTTCGACACTGCAGGCATACAAGATTTCTGAAAAGGTCATCTTCCTTAAAGGTCATATTTGAGGAGCGGTATGACGAGAAGCTGAAAAGGGAGCTCTTTACCTCATTCTCTAATACTAATTCATGGATATAAAAATGAATTACAACAAGATGGATTCGTCACATGAAGATGAATGAGGTGGTCTGCCTTTTAATCTGAATAACTGAAAGACTATAAACATCTTTGAAGGAGAGTAGAAGCATATATTATATGGGACGAATTGATATTGCAGTATACAAACATTGATGATCATGATGATAGTGATAGGGATGATCATAAGGATAATAGTAGAGATGACATTTATGACTGGGAAATGATGAGGATAATGATAGTAATAATAATGATTTAAAAATCACTTTTTTGATATAGGTGATAATAATGATAAAAATTATGATTATGTGATAATAATAGTAACAACGAATAGACCCGTTTGTATTTCAATTTATGTTTCTCTCCATGGTAAACATGGTAGGGGTATTAGAATACACAGGGCGAAGTGAAGAGCTAGAGAAATTTAAGGAACATAAGAGGGAGAACTAGAGCCAGAGCTGGGAAAGGGAAAGGGTGAGAGAGTAGAGAAAGAGAGAGGCAGAGACAGAGTGAGACAGAGCGAGAAAAGAAGAGGAAGGCAGAGAGAGAGAGAGATGCAGAGCAAGAGAGAGAAAGAGGAGAAAGAGAGAGAGAGAGAAAGAGAAAGAGGAGAAAGAGAGAGAGAGAGAGAGAGGAGAGAGGGAGAGATGCAATGGGGAATGATGCATTCAATATTTCCAGCATAAATAGAATTAAATGTTTACTATACAGAGAAAGAGAGAAGTTATGTAAACGATTCTATATCCGTGGGAGAGACGTAAATATTGCATAAACCTGGGCTAAATAAGTGTTATAATTGTTGAATAATGTGATCAAATCATATATAAATCGTCATAAAGACTGACCCACTGGGAATTGAACCTGGGTGCCCAGAATGGGAGGCAAGTGCTATATTACACCACTATACCAAAATACTCCACATAGACATTTTACACGTTAACACGTATATCTGTAAAGCGCTTAGGCACATCGTTGGATCGGTGTATTGAGCGCTATATAAAAAAAACAGATTATTATTATTATTATTATTTAACTCTCAAACCCCTCCTACCAGTAAGCTGATATTATCCTCTAATATTCTAGACCCCCCCCCCCCCCTCTCTCTTACTCTGTTTGTTTATCCCTTCTACATTTTTGAGATTGTCTTTCTTTCTGTTTTAATATTGTTCTAAGTTTTGCAATCACCTTCTGTATCTCCACTTTTTCCAATAATTATTTCTCCCTCCTCCTTTCCATCTCCATCTCTCTCATCTCCCTTTCTCTCCTCTCCTTGCATGTCATCCATTTTTCTTAGGGGCCTGACTGGGATATTATAATTGACAGATCCAATGAGATTACACGCATCTTCTACTTGAGTACCGGTATTAGTGTTTGAGAATATAATTAAAGCTCCCATAATACTGAAAATGAAATCTATATCTGTCCCTCAAAATGTGCCTGTCATGGCAGTTTGGTAGTTTGTGCTCTCCCTCTCTCTTTCTCTCTCTGTCACACACACATACACATACATACACACATTGCCCCAACTCTTCTGCATGTATCATTTCTCTGTTTCTCTCTTCCTTTCTTCTCTCCTGTATACCCCCTCCCCTCTTTCTCTCTCCTTTCTTTCTTTCTTTCTCCCTCCCCCATGTACCCTCTCTCTCTCTCTCTCTCTCTCTCACACACATACAATGCCCCAACTCTTCTGCATACCATTTTCTGTGTCTCTCTTCCTTTCTTCTCTCCTGTATTATCCCTCCCCTCCCCTCCCCATCTTTCTCTTTTCTTTCTTTCTTTCTTTCTCTCTCTCTCCCTCCCTCCATCCCCCACCCTTCCTCCCCATCTCTCTCTCCTCACTCCCTATTGTCATTCTCCCCTTTTCTTTTTAATCCTTAAATCATAACCCATTCTCTTCTATTTTCCCAAGTCTTCCATGAGTGCCCTTAATACACTCTACATGAGCTTGGTTCTAAACCATATGTTCGTTCTCATTGCACTGCCATTCACATTACACGTAGAGGCTTTCAACCTGTATTATGTATGCACAGGAACCACTCCAAGTATTCAATAATATTTGTCAATAAACATTCCCACCAACACGCCCTACTTCACAATACTGTCTCCATCATCAAAATAAGGTCATCAATTGAAAGAGGTTAAATATGCACAATAACTCCAATTCCAACCCATGCATGCACAAGTAATATTGCAATTCTGACCATGAGGTACTACATGTACATGTAAGTGGGTGTATATCATGGATTTCTGCGGACTTACATGTATTATGAAGAAAATCAGTCAGACTTTGTTGGTACATACATGTAGATTGGACTTTTGTATGTAAGTAGACCATGTTGTGGGCCAAAACAAGACAGAAAAGGAGAAAATACTGGTATGTCCACATATATAAATGCTATCAACAATTATTTGGAAGGAGGCAACTAGTGAAATAAATCCCCCATCATTCTCCCTTTTCTTTCTCTCTCTACACACACGCACAAACACACATACGGTATATACGTGTACAGGTGTACGTCTTTTTCCTGGAGATTTTAAGAGTTCCTTGTACATGAATTTAAGTTGATAATCACAGTTCAAGAATTGACCCCAAAGTTCAAAGTGTTTTCTGTTTACAAATCCTCAACATATTTTTGCCAAAAAATTATTTTAAAATATCATTGAGAGCTCAACTTAAAATGGACAAGTAACAGTCCATTGTATTTGTCTGATACAGTTGGAAATACCAGCTGCTCAGTTGTGTGCGAGTTAATTTTCACAATATCAAAGAAGACTGCAGGGGGGTGTTTCACAAAGATCCTAAGTCGGACTTGTGGAATTATGGAGAGCCATGTGTAGCCTTAAAATAAAATATATTTAAAAGCAGAAATTGAAGTATTTTAGACTTTTGATGAATTCCACATCAAGAACATGAAATTTCCTTGATAATAGAAAAAAATGATTGATTTGAATTAACATTTTACGCCTTTTAAAATAACTTTTACAAAATATTTTCATAGATGTTAACGGCTTTCCATAACTGTTAAGTCAAACTTAGAGATTAGTTCAACTTAGGATCTTTGTGAAACACCCCCCAGGTTGCTCTCACCATTATTATCTTTAGATCATATTTTTTCCTTCAATAATGTACTATTTAAAAAATTGATCCCTGGAAAGCTGGGCTTGCCTATCCAAATTTTAAGGTTGGTAGAAGCTTTAACTACATGAAACACATACTGGTATGCTCTCCTAAGGACAATTTTATCCAACAAAACGTTGTCTTGGGCACCGCTTCTATCTCTACAGTAGGGTTCAGGGGCAGAGCCTTTGCCAGGAAACCAGGGGGCACAGCCCCAGGAAGTTCTTGAATCTTTAAAAATATAGAATATTCAAAAGAGCCATCTTGAGCGATGGAAATTATAATTTCCATTTTCCTTCTTGAAAGTCACATAGCCCGTTTAAGTTCATTTGAAGAATACACCTCTCTTAGAGACAATCTTACTCTTTTTGAAAAAGAGAACAATTTGATGGAGAAAAAAATGAAAACCATCATTTACCGAACTTGTTTATAAAGAACAAACATTACAGACAGAAGGTCAAACATATCCTTTCTCACCAACACAACGAGTCATGTGGCATGACCAAAAAGCAAATTGTAGAATTTTCTCTCGATAAATATGCTCGACTATATTCAAGATCAAACTTTGTAAGACTTGTTGTGATATGATACCACTCGGACTAAAGGTCAAAATGTTTCTTACGCCCTTTTTTCTATAAAACATAAATCAAATTTTTTTAAATTTTGTTTTCCTCTGGAGAGAGCTGGGGACCTGGTTGACCGTAATTCTGCAGAATCACGATACAAAAACGCATCTTTTTCAGCGTTTCATGTATGCGTTTTTAAACACGTTTATTTTTACGACCAGCAAAAAATTGCTTGAAAGCAACCATGTTTTAAACTAAACGGCTATGAAAACCATGTTTCTAGGGTGATGAGTGTCGCTTGAAGGCACCCTAAGATGATGGAGTTGATGCACATGATGCTGGGTATCTAATCTCAAGAACAGCAATCTTGAATGGCAGTCAAGAGGGCATGTTTATGCCTAGAAGCCCTTCATCAAAATTTAATCCCAAATGTAATTAAGAAACTATTCCCTCTGCTAATACTACTCAGTCTGACTCACTCTACTCTGTTCATGCAGTAGGGTCACTACCTTTTTATAGTACTGTCCCACTAACTGCATTCTGAGTTACACACGTGAACACAGTATGGCACCACAGCTAGAACTGAGACACAGTCCCATCCACTTCAATCTGTGTTGACTAAATGTATGTATGCACTGTTCCCAATGTACAATCCTCTCCTGCATAAACTTCATTTTGTGTTACCTTAATATGTTTCTCCATTTAGTACACAATTTCACAGCTAAATCTGACACAGTCCCATCTATTTTATTCTGTGTTACCTACTGTACCTACATTGAGGTGTCTCTGCCATATAATTCTTTTAAATCCTAAAGCGTTTGCCTCATAATTCTCTTTCATTCTAAAACTCTCAGTTCCACCAATAGACAGTGTGGTGTCACTACTAAAAGTTCTTTAAAATTTCATATCCTAAAACTCTCACTCACTCCATTCCATGTTTAATGTACTTCATGTACCTTACATGTAAATATAATATGTAAATTGTACTACTGTAGTCCCATCCTCTTCAATCTGCGTTATCTACCATCACAACTAAAAAATTGTCACAGTCCCACCTACTGCATTCCCTCCTACCTACGTACACACTGTGGTGTGACTGCTAATAGTTTCTCCTCTTCTTCGTCTGTTACTTCTATCACTGGGGATAGTTTCTGGCTCGGAGTCTGCTTCACATATTTCTCTCGATAGTCCCCAATTCTACTCGAAGCCCCGCCTTTCTGGCCTGGATTTTTGCTTGTAATGGACCTTTTGATGTCCCTATACCCAGCTAAGAACTAAAGATAGGAGAGATACATGAAGACCTCACATCCATGGACTTAAAACTCATCTATGTGTAACTGTAACCATGCATTGATTGCAGTCCAAACATGTGGATCAGTTTTCAATAATTCATGCAAACGTTTCATTAAGATTGAAATTCCATAAAATTTGAGACTGAAATCAAAACAAGAAAAAGGAACCCATAAAAGGGTAAAAATTAGAGGCAGCTGAAGTAAAGAGCTTGTACAGTATTAGAAAATGTTTCATGGCGCTATATCTAGCAATAAACTATTAAATGGAATATGCCTCAAGTGGGCATGTAACACAATTAGATGCATGTGTAACTACTTGTAGGCATGCACTGATTGTCCAAACATATAGAATTTGTGAACAAGTTGTGAACAATTAATGCATACATCTCAGTTAGATGTGGAATTAACACCAATAGAAGTTAAGAACAACCCATTAAAGAGGGTAAAATTTTTGTACTTTCTCTATGTACATGTATATAAACTAGAAAATTGAAAATATTCCAATGAAATGAGATAAAATGTTCAACTTGAAATAAATGTGAGTTATCCAACTTGATCAAAGATCTAACTTAGATGTGAAACTGTCATCAACTTGAAATTAAGAATTAAGATTAAACTATGAACACTAGGTAAAGAACAACTAATTCAAAATGGTAAATACTAAATAAAACACAACCAAAAAATAAATGAACTTGTATAAAAACCGAATTAGTCCGTAAAATGAACAAAAAATCTTGGAGCCCAATTTGCTCCGATATACCTGTACATGAAGCCTAAAACAGTGATGTAACATGGCTGAAAAAGAGGCAGCAGCCTGTAATCTGGAATCCTTAAAAAAACATTATCATGGCTTGACACTTACAGGCATAAGGAAAACACAGGGGCACTATCTAATTCCCAATTGCCCAAAATGTCTAAATTCTTACATAGGGCTCATGTGTGCCAACCCTAAAAGTGTCCATATGTTTCCTGAATGCAAAAGTTAGTGCGGATTCCTGCACATATAGTATCTATCTTACATAGGCGCCAGTGTACATGTACATGTACACTATACACTGTGAATTTATGTATTGTAGCAAGCATTGATTCAGCCCTAAAAGTGACGATACAAGTTTTGCAAAGATCTATGTTAGATATGAACATGAAAATAGCCATAGAACTGTAAGCATAATAATTGAAGGTAGATTGTATATTTGTACATGTAAATATAAATGTACATTACCATGATTTGTGTTCCTGTTACCAATCAGTGTTAAAATTAATTAATAAAATATTATAACTGATAAAATATAACCAACAAAAAATTACTGAAATTGATAGTATCGGGCCCGAAAAGCGCATTTTGAATTTGTACACTTTGCAGTGATTTCTCGTTTGGTCATGAAGCAAATTGTCAAAAGTGAACAGATGGCCTCAGTGTAGATTATGATCAAAAGTGTATTGAAAGTGTGTGTGTGTGTCTGTGTTGGGAGGGGGGGGGGGGGGGGGTTGCCAAAGCTAATGTAATTTGCTTGGTTGGGTTACTGCAAAATTATCTGTATACCTACATTGTTTCAAATTAGAAATATTTGTCTTGCACAAAAGACCAATTATTATTTGCAATGACATCATGAACAAATGTTCAATTTACAAATACGTGTAGCATATATGAAATAATCAGAAAAGATGTACATCGTCGCTGTTTTCACGAAGTGACGGTAGTGAAAAAAAATTGCATTCACTTTGCGTTACGATTTTCCTCACTACCGTCACTTCGTGAAAACAAGGACGACATGTAGTGTACACTCTTTTGATAGACTAGTGTTTGAATTAGGGCAGGCAGTGATGCTCAAGGCTATTCCGATCATGGCTTGTAGAATATCACTGCTACATATAGTACACCATGCGATGCAATAGAACCAGGGGAATGATAATATATAATCTTGACCTCGGCAGGCACATGTAGTCTAGAGTTCAGACCTTCTCTTTAATAGGGGGATGGGTTTCAAACTGAGTGTATGAACCACTGTGTTGCGGGAGTGGTAATCGATCGCCACTGATATCTATTCATTTATTTTCATTTTTTTGTTACATTCCAAGAAGATGGTGAAACCTACCATTAACATGGATTTGTTTCAATTTTAAAACCTAACGATTTGATGAAAAGACTATTAAATGAAACACTGTGCATCCATGCAGTGAGATGGCTTCTGGTATATTGCTATCCTGTAAATTAATGATTAATTGTTTTAACAAGTCCCCCCCCCCCCCCCCCCCTCACCCTCTCTCCGCTCTCTCTCCGTTCTCCCTCTCCCTCTCCCTCTACACCCCCCCCCCTCTCTCTCTCTCTCTCTCTCTCTGTCAGCACACATAGCTACACAGGCATCTCATATCAATCAACATGTATGCAGACAACTTAAAAATTAATACTTGAGTGTAATGCATCCTTTTAGTATACATGTACATGTACCACCTAGATCAAACCTTCATATTTGCATGATTTGTGTTTCCTTGTGGTTTTTTATGAAATGAAATAAATTCAATAGAAAATGATCTCACTCCCTATTAAGATCTTAAAGTGAAAGACAAAATTAAAATGTGACAAAGCAGACAAAGGAATATTTGTTGGCCAACATAAGGATCTGTAAGCAGTTAACAGATTTGGGGCTAATTTAAGAGTCCTCCAGTCTTATTTGATGTTGTGAAGATTAACTCAAACCCGAAAATAGACAAAAGGGCCTGGCTTATACACCTACGAGTACATGAGGCTTCTACAAATTTATGACAAAGCTTGTATGCATGAATAATTAGTCTTCTAGTCAAAGCAGGCAGGAACACAGCTGCCAGGCCAATAAAGCTAATTAAGCAGCCCTCTAATGACAGCTGAGGGCTCATTGATTATCCCATGGATGCACAAAAGACCAGCTCCAATCAGACTCATGAATAAAACATGAGCTCATTAGCATAGATCTAGAACACAGGGTCACTGGTAGAAGGAGGCAACCCCCCCCCCCCCCCCCCCCTCTCCTGCTCTAATCTAATCTTAGCGCTTAGAGACTTCGGTGGTAAGCGCTTTATAAGTAACGTTTTTATTATTTATTATTATTATAATCTGATTCATGAATAAAACATGAACTCCAGGACTCATTGATTATCCCATGGATGCACAAAAGACCAGCTCCAATCAGACTCATGAATAAAACATGAGCTCATTAGCATAGATCTAGAACACAGGGTCACTGGTAGACTGAGGCACCCCCCCCCCCCCTGCTCTTATCCGACTCATGAATAGAACATGAACTCATTATCAGAGATACCCATGTACAGTAAAACAAATGAAGAACAGAATTCAACAGATTCAATGATGGATGCAGGAAAGACCAGTTCCGATCAGATACCTGAATAAAACATGAGCACATTAGCATACATGTATACACACACACACACACGCAAAACTGATGAGGAACAAAGATTCATTGATACACTGGACATGGATACAAAGAAGGACAGCTCCAATTTGACTCATGAATAAAATATGAGCTCATTAGCATAGATCCTGGTAAAATTGAAGAGGAACAAAGACTCAATGAGTACATGGATGACTCAAAAGACCAGCTCTGATCAGACTCGTTAATAAAACATGAGCTTAATATCCATGCAAAACCTATAATAAAGACATTGATTGATATATTGATGAATAAAGGACCAGCTACAATCAGATTTATGAATAAAAAAGCACTGTTAAATTATTAAAGGCAAAACCACTAGCAAGCCCATACATGTACACAAATACAATGCAACTCATATTAATCTAAAAATTTGCAATCCTAGACATTTGTTAATGCACCTGCGAAAGATTATTGGCCACTTGTTCTCTAATAAATTTGATCATCCGTTCGCTTTGAATAACCAAAATTAATTGAACTGATTGAACATAAATTTCCAACATACATCGTACATGTTATCCCAATGATCCCATTCAACTTATTAATTAGAACAGCTCCAAATCACCATTTTCAGAGAGTCTTTTAAGAGAATTTTAAAGGTCTACAAGAATGAGATTTTGCTTTAAATTTTTAATGGGGTTTGCAGTACCAATTTTTAGGACCCATGTGTACTTGTTCATTAATTGATAAACCAATTTTATCAAGATGGTTTCAACTATGAGAAATGAGTTCCATGTACATCCAAACATTATTTACACATTTGACTGTTCTGTGAGACCCTATCCTGGCCTACATGTACGTACATCAACAAGATTTACCCCTTAAATTGGGCCCACGATGAAAACGGAAGAGGAAATTACGAGACTTGGAGCAGTCCAACATATCACCTGCCATTTTACCTTTTGCCCTATCCAACAACCTATTGGCTGATCAATGGAATGGGTACATGTACATGTACATATGTAGACAGTGTACACACCCAAGATACACACCTGACTCTAATACGATGATGATGATGATGAACAGCATTTGTATGGCGCAATGCATATACATGTATCTGTTTCAAAAAACATTCAAAGGTGCGAGCTCCTCCAATAAAATTAGCATTTAAATGTCTGAAAGAAGATACAGTTTGGAGTGTATGTCTGCCTTGGTTTGCACATAAACTTAGACGCCCCAAAAATAAATGTACGGTATGTTTTGAATATACAGTATGTGCACATGAATGTAAAACTTGCTAATTCCCAACTCTTTCATCCCAAAATTTCTTAGCTTTTTTGCCATTCAGACATCACATCACATCACAGATTACATACATGTACATGTACATGTAACATCAAATATACAGTAATTGAATTTGGCTTTTTTTTAGAGGATAAAATATTGTTTGAATCAAAACTCACGGTGCAGAAAGAATATGAAGACAACGAAATGCGGCGATCGAGATGAGCGTTTTCGTCAAGGCATGAAATTCAAACATAAAAATTAAAAAAACAGGGAGATATGTAATGAATGAAATGCTCATCCACAATGGTTCAAATGCCATGCACTCACGACAAATGATATCAAGGACTCAGATTGGGAATTATCCTTGATGAGGGTCAAAGGTTATATACAATCAGGGTCAAAGGTTATATGCAATCGGGGTCAAAGGTTATATACACTGTAAGAATTGCATTGGAATGGATGAATGTCATGTTTACCATGAATATGAAAGTATTTGTATAAAGAAGGCATGCTATGATTGAAGAGGGAACTTGTAGATCACTATTCACATTCAGGGTCAAAGGTTATATACAATCGGGGTCAAAGGTTATATACACTGCAATTAATGCATTGGAAGGATGAATGTCATGTACACCATGAATATGAGAGTATTTGTAAGAAGGCATGCTATGAAGGGGAACTTGTAGATCACTATTCACAAACACAGACAGACCCTAAAACATGCAAAATGCCAAATATACGGTAAACATGATTAAACACCGGCCCACCAAACAAAAGGAGAGAAAAAGATACACAAAACACCAATACTTTCAGCTCTACATTGTACACACTCTTTCAGTTTAATACAGATTATAGAAAAATACCGCCCATAAATATTGGATTAGAAAATCACACGTATACGAGTTTACCAATGTATGAATGTACATATTTGTATATGAAACTATTAAGAAAAACAATATTCACAATATAAAGTTAATATCACAGATACATACAGTACATGTACATGTATACCAGCTATTACTATAGTGTACCTGTAGATCTCAGATGTTTGTTTCTTTTGAAGCAAAATAGAAATCTAAAATACAAGGTGGTTTGATATTGTCATTCAATCCCAATTTCCTGAAGTTCCTTTCAATTGTGTAATTGTCATAAATCTTATGTAATGACTGAATTTAATTCAATTACATATTTGTGTACACTGTACATGTACATGCAGGGGTGATGCCAGAAGGGTGATTTATTCAACCACATAACAGAGAGTTAACAACCTGCCTCGAAATAGATGACATGTTTGAATCATTGCATTACCGGTACATGTAGCTTTGTTAGCGTTTGGTTTTAAAATCAGGTTCTACAATTATTATTTACTATCATCCCTTGACACCCCCCCCCCCCTCCCCTTCCCAGCCCCATTGCCCTGCCCCCTCCCCAATTAAAAGAGCCACCAATCTCTCATCCATTGTCTGTGTGTTGTCCGATTCCACCGTGGTGCAATTTGTGTTTCAAAAGGGTGCCTATGTAATTATGGGTAGGCAAGATGAGCCACGTTTCTTATTGATTTTCTTCTTGCTCATGCCAGATCCATCAATAAATGACTGGGTCTCTACTGTACGCATCATAAGGTATCACTCCACCATGAAGATATATACACAGTACATGTACAATATACGTGTACACCGGTATCATTGGTCCTATACGACATGTATGCATAAAGTATTATTACACTACCGGTACATATTGTACTATATGTATGGATATTAAACTATGCAAAACTTGAAATAGAACATGTTTTCAAAGGAATGAAGTATCATACATTTTAATTATTAATGCTTGCACTGGCTAAATCATTTACAAATTAAAAGAAGATACCGTAAAGATCGATTTAACAGCACCTTCAAGGATATTTTGATGTATCTTTTTAAAGAGCATTTTGGTAGTTTCTATGTCAGCTTTATTTGAGTATACTGTAAACATGTAAATATATGCGGTACATTAATTTTTTTGCAGATTTCGCGCTAAAGTTGGTGTCTAAAATCAGTGTTGATAATTACATCAATAATTTCAAGTATTCAAGATAATGTAATAAGTGGGAGGGACAGGGTATACATTAAGAAATGTATTTGCACTCAGGGTGAGCCAGGGGTACATGAAAATGTCTCTGAATGTATGTAAGTGTGATACTACTGTACAGTGTTCATGTAATTACTGTCTGAAATATAATTCCAGACAGTATGGCATACAGCTGGATGAGTTTGCAGATACTGGAGGACATCAACGAAGCAAATCGTCTGAAGGCTTTGCAGGAATTACGCTTATTCAACAGAGGACACCCATTTACTCTTTACTTTTTTATAATTAGTGAGCTTTCTTTGAATTCATTTTATGTCACTTTAGATGAAAATCATAGAAGAATTATCCTCCTAAAAAATGAAGTGCTCTTCCAATACCCTCCTTTTTCAAAATAAGACAAGATTTGGAACTGATATCAAGTTGGAAAGATACTGGAAAAGATCAACCAAGCTAATCGTCCGAAGGCTTCGCTGGAATTTTGTTAATTGAGCTGAAGATCCCTGAGTATTCTTTCCTCCTAAATAGTTATAATCTGTCAGGGCTTAAACTAATCCAAGGCCACCAAGGCCATGGCCTTGGATGCCTCTTTGATTGGCCTCAATGCCCCTCTCATTGGCCTTGGAATTTTTTTGTGCCCTTTCCAATTTTTGCTATGTGTGCTGTAATATAGGAATGTGCCCTACAGAAAAGTGGCCTTGCCCTAAAAACATTGAAATTTAAAGGTAATACAAAGTTTTGGTATGGGGTCATGAATTTGGTTCAAATGAACATATTGGGAGCATAAGCGATCCTACAATTCGAGTCTAAAGTTATGACATTTTAAATAATAAACTCTTTATGTTGTATAGCTCCCTCTCAAGGTCAAGATATTACTTAAGCTATAAAACAATGTTTCTCGACCAAAATTGACCGATTAGCTATTCCCGTTTGGAAATTATATATCATATCTACATATTCTGAGAATTTCATGGTCGCAGCTACATGTACTATTTTACGGCTGTATGCGCTATTTGAAATTTATCAAAATTTACCGGGAGCACCGGTAAATTTTTATATTCAATTTTTCTCGAAAGCAGAAGTGTTTTAGGAGCTAAATTTTCTAGTGCTTATAATACATCCAAAGGGGCATCCAAACATATCAAAATTGTAAAGAATCACTATCCACCCAAGTTTCAAAATTTCCCAAAACTTTGCATTACCTTTAAGGCCTGATCTGTGTTTATATTATATACAATATATTTCTTTAAAGGAGTTTTTTAAAGACTATTTTATGTATATTTCTAATGTAATATTTTTATATCAAAAGCAAATGAATTGTACAAAATCCGCCTCAAACTTCCTTTTAAAAAGCGTTTCTAAAGTGTTAAATGTAGGCATGGAGATTTAGTATTATAATAAGGCAAGATTAGTGTCATGTAAAATGTTCTGTAATGTGTACAGTATATTAAACAATTTTCTCATTTACATGTGTGTACATCTGGTTTTTTTTTTGTGTATGTGTTTTATTTACACAAATGAGAGAAAACTGCCCACTTGACAATAACTGTTGAGAAGTCAACATAAAAGTTCATCAGCTGTAGTTTAGGTGTTTCGGAAAGCTCTGTACACGTACAATGTACATGTACATGTAGGTATGTCTTCATCAGCTCAAGATTACCAAATAGGCTGCTATTTCTGATTTGGGAAATAATCCAGAAGTTACAAATCACGTCTTCATCAGCTCGAGACTCAAGCTCAGGAAATTAGCTCGAAATATTTTGCCCAGCGTTTGCGCTAGTGCGAGTCTTCGGGCTGGCCAAGACGCACCAGACAAATAGTGGGATATTTTGCAAACTAGCCCAAGATATCTTGGGATGATTGTCTTGACCAAATGTCCCGCTAATTGCAACTTTGGGCTGATGAGGATGCAAATTAACTGGATAATTTGCAATCTGGATAATTGAAAGAGCGGGATATTTGGCAATCTTGATCTGATGAAGCAGGCCTAATGTATTGTTTGGGTACTGAAACTGAAATCAATCGAGCAGTTGTCACTAAAATGTGCTGAATATATGTCGTCTAAGATGGGTATGCGTAAATCAACAAGCATTCTTCATCCTCAATTTAACAGAATACTGTACAAGTATATGGATAAAAGAACTCTATCAATGGAAATATTTACGGTCCCATGCATTTAATCAACTAAGTCTTCTACCGTTACCTGGAATGAAGTTAAAGCTTTGTGTACTATTTAGATACACTCCAGTGAACTGTGCATGCAATAACCTAAATTTTGTGTCTTTCCATTGAGTATGTTACTATCAGGTACAAAAAGACTCCTTGTTGTTTGCAGTCCTGAGCGCTTTGGGTATTTTTGTTATTACATACAAGTAAAATGTCCCTGCAGGTATTTTGTTTTCATTTTGTAAAAAAACAATCACTTATACTTGTAAAAAGTATGCATCTATTAATACTTTCCCCTTCTTTCTTTTTTTACCAAAGCTCTCTTTAAAAAAATCATGAGGTCTATTAGCATAAGTTTCATTGCTTCTGTGTATTTCTGTTCAATTTAAACTCTAAATGTACACTACATGTGTATATATAATTTTGAGAATAAAGTTATAAAATGCTTTAAAAACATGGAACTTCAATCTTCTGTCATGCCAAGAAAGTAGAATATATCAGTGAGCAAATCACTTGTTTCACATGTGTGCTTTTTTCTTCTTGATATTTCCTGATCGAGATGTATGCATTATTTTAATACACTGGACATGTACATTGTACACACTTTGGCAGATTTGTACTGTACAGAACAAATTAATGTACTGTACATGAGCATCGTGGCCATGTACATGTATGGATGCGTACAATGCACACATACATGTACATACTGTCCAATATATTAGCAACATTTGTCAATCTCAATATGTGTGTCCTGTATGGATGCACACATACTGTACAACTACAACGCACACATACTGTCCAATATATTAGCAATATTTGTCAATCTCAATATGTGAGTCCTGTATGGATGCACACATACTGTCCAATATATTAGCAACATTTGTCAATCTCAATATGTGTGTGATTGCAGATGGATAGTAGTAGGAAACCCAGGCATCACTGCAGCAGGTAATTACATGCATGCATGCACACTCCTACATACGTCATAGCATATGAAAGCATATTAACACTCACAGCAAGATGCATGGACAAGCAGTATCAGGCTACATACAAATGTAATATACGTACAATGCATGCATACTACATGTATATAGTGAATAGTGTGGATCACGTGTCGCAGTGTATAGCTTGACAATGCCCAATGAAAGTATACAGTTTAGCCGATTTCATACCCTTAAACAAATATATGTACCGCAATTAACGGTGTATTAACCACACTTTTTTGCCGCAGAAAAAAATTCAAAGATGGGGGTGCGTCTTATACACATTTTTTTTTTTTTTTAAAGTTTCGATTTATGCCCCTCCACCTGGCACTATGCCTGGCAATGTCTCCCAGCTCAGTAATGGTTGTGTTGACTCACCACTCAAAAAAGCCATTTTTTTTTTAAACAGAAAATCTGTGTCCCTAGTACTACAATTTGCCCGAGTACAGGTACATGTACAGTGTAGTTACTCTTATAATTGGAAGGGATGCAAAATTAATATGTATCAAACATCCACAACTGACACCTTTTACAAGAAATCTAGAGTAAAGTAAAGAATAATTTAAAATGTACTGCCTACCGGTACATGTATCAACACTAAAAATGTCTATGCTAGAAGAATCCCAACACATGCTTTTACAAGGAGAATATGAGTAAAATATTTTTAAATTTTGCACATGGGGTATCCATTATTTGTTAGTACTTAGTTGCATATTAGTATCAGAACTTGAAATGAAACACAAACAACACATGAACATTGTGTATGAACAGTATTAGTGAAACATGGAATAACATTAATTATAAGTATACCAAAGTATTTAATTAAACACACCACTACATGAAGTCTACAAAATAAATGAAAGCTCACTTAAACTGCCATTAACTTTTAAAGAACAAAATCAGAAAGAATAAGAACCCAAACAGACATGTACACTGTACATGTACATGTACATGTAGGGTAATACAGAAAATATGATTACTAATACATACAGTACATGTTTACTATTAATAGTACAAGGTGTTACAAATGGGAAAAATACACGTACTTGATAAAAATCAAAGTGGAATTTTATATAAAATGCAGCAAACCAAGTTACATTGACTGTTATCATAAATGGCAACAAAAAAAGAGGATTCAAAATTAATTTAAATTGTCAAGATTGACAATAGTACTGTGCACTTCTTTTGAGATAGAGTTAGAACAGAATATTGCTTCTTTGTGAATAAACTGGAAACCAAAGAAATAATGAAATTTTGTAATAGGTTAAGTTGACAAAATGTCATTATGATATGGTGTGACAAGTAAATAATACTGGAAGTACAGAAGGGAAAAAAATATTAACTCTTTGATTGGCATAATTTGTCCTAGTCCTACTCAGTAAAAAATTAATTGACAAAATCATCAGGGCCAATAATCAAATACTGCTGTTGAATTGAATTTGCTTTGAACAGTAAATTGGTTTTTGAAGAAAATGTCAAAAATATTAATCAGAATTAATAAAATATATTGTACTTTAGATTCTAGAGTTTGGGATTCTGAGTAACATTTTTTTCTCTGAAATATCATATTTTATCTTTTAAAAATAACTGGTATTCTGAGACCACTTTTTACCTCAGACTTCACCTTTCATTTTATCAGGCATGTCCATTACAGTTATACGCATGATATGCGCAGCTTCAACGCCAACCTTATTTTATGTAAAAGATAAAAATAACATTCAAAATAGGGTAGGGGGTATTTTATCTCTCGGATAAACAGTAAGAGCAGCATTTTTGGACAAGTATGTTGCTAGTCGTGTGATCAAAATTAACAAAAAATACTGACTATGTATTGACTACCGGTATATTTCTAATGGTATGTACATGCATGGCAACATGATTTGGGCTATGCAAAAAATGAAATCGAAAGCGAGCGACACAATGACAATAGAAATCAGAATAACGGCAAACTTACCTTCTCTTTATAACTGTTGCCCAGCATCTGGACGCTCTTCAGGTCGACGGCCCCCTTCAGGCCTTTCTTGCCTTCCTTCTTTTTCCTCTTCTTACAGCAACATTTTTTACAGATACAGAAGCAGCAACAGAGGAGTATAAGGCCTGCCACAATGGCAATGGCTACCACAGCCCATGTTGGAACTACAAAGGGACAAAACAAGATTTAAAAAAAAAAAAAAAATCACCATTTAATAATAATAATAATAATAATATGTCTTGTTAACCCAGGGTAGCCTCATCAGTATTAATACTGTTCTCCCTGAGGGCCCTGCAATCATATTATTACCCAGGTCATCGGATTCAGGCTCACCTGCACACAATGTATGCACATTCTCCACTCCAGTGAAAAAAATACACGGGGGCTCAGGGCGAAATAGCCCCCGAAATGCCCAAAAGAGCCCCCGAAAATCAGAAAAGAGCCCCCGAAAATTTGCATAGAGTTCAATACAAAACAAATTTTAGAATGTTATTTTCATGCAGGCAAGGTTGAAAAGTAGCCCCCGAAAAATAAATATTAATTTTTCCCTGCTCCACTCCCTGGGGAGCATTCCAGCCAGGTGTCATTTTTACGAGCGCACACTTGCTAATCTAAGCACATTACCTTTCGCATCCTACCCAGTACCCATTTAACACCTGGGTGCAATACTACCTGTACATGTACATGTACATGTAAGTCTCTGAATGGGCCGAACCTGAATAATAATAAGGTGCATAGATACATTTGTAATTTGTTTTTCCCATCAACATGTTAAGACTCCTTCAGATACATGTATGATGATGCAAAATTGCAACTTTTTTATTCACTTAAAGGTAATACAAAGTTGTGGTATGGGGTCATGAAGTTGGTTCAAATTATTTGAAGCATATGCAGTCTTACAATATTCAATGAACGTTGTCGCGATTGAAATCGAGTGTAAAGTGATGAAATTGGAAATAATAAACTCTTTATAGTGAATGGCACTCGTTATAGTGAATGGCGCCCTCTCAAGACTGATATTACTTTAGCTTCAAAACAATGTTTCTTGACTACAATCGACCCGACTTGCTATTCCCGTTTGGAAACTACATGTATATATCAGAACTGCATATTTTGAGATTTTCATGGTCGCAGCTACATGTACATGTACCATGGAATGGCCTTAGGCGCTATTTGAAATACTTGAAATTTACCCGGGAGCACCAGTGATTTTTTATTATTCAATTACTCTCAAGCAGAAGTGTTTTATAGGCTAAATTTTCTAGTGTTTATAATACATCCACAGGGGCATCCAAATATATCAAAATTTAAAATAAATACTATCCATCTAATTTTCAAGATTTCCCAAAACTTTGATGACATACAAAACAATAAGCTCCACATCACAAAGATCAGTTATAATGTGCAGGACCTTTGTTCCATGCAGTTGCCATTCACTATAATGCAGTACACGTTAACAAAAATGTGGCAGCTTTTTTAAGGCGGTTTACAGCGCCAATTCGGAACAAGAGTTTAAAAGAGAAGGTGGAGTTCTGGTAGAGATGAATTATCATGTACAATGATTTGTGAGCTTCCTCTTCTTTTTTCTTCTTTTTGGGGGGGACGAGTAAATCTAGGAAATCTAGGAAAACTAGGATGCTCTTGAAATTGCTGTTTATTCAAGTTATGACAATCTGAAAAGTTTAGACCATCCAAGCATTTGTGAGTAGTCCCATATACCCATATATGTGTGCAGTGCCTGTGATCTCCAGCAAGACCCGTGTCAATTTCTTTTCATTTCGATCATTCCAAAACTTCACAAGACACATCAATTCTTACGTATACATAATATTTACATACGTACGTAATCAACCTTTCCCCCATTGCTTCCAAACTGTTTCTATCACATTGTTCTTGCATGACTAGACTTTGTCTTCAAGCTTTGTGAACTTTCGTAAAATAAGAAAGTTGAGATTTTACCAATGTAACTGTACGGGTATATTTCATGTCAACATGGTTGGGCACGAGAATAGGGGAAACATTGTGTTCACTTACGAGGAATTTTATCCATCACGTCGGTTATCTTGTTCTTCATGTTGGTGCCCGCATTCGCAAAGGCACCTCCAATGCCTCCTCCTCCTCCCCCGCCATCAGCGGCGCCCTCTGTGGGGGCGGGAGGTGCAGCTGCGGACTCATTAGGGACGGCTGCTTGTGAGACCTCTTGGTCGCCCATTCTTTTGTGTGGTGTTTATACTACGGTCTGGATGGATTTGCAAAGCACGGCGACATCAATATCTGCACAAAAGAAACAGGGAAAAAATTACTTAAAAAATTTAGGGGGCTACTTTTCAAGATTGCTCGCATGAAAATAACACTCTTCAATTTGTTTTGCATTGAACTCTATGCAAGATTTGGGGCTCTCTTATGAATTTCTGGGGCTGTTTGGGGGCTAATTCACCCCGAGCCCCCGTGTATTTTTTTCCCTGAAAAGAAATAAAAGTACAGGTTTGTAAGAATCTGAATTTTAAAGGCATCATTTAACAATGTTAATCTGAGATGCATGTCCCTACAGTACGTGTTATCAGTGTCTGTGACATGGTGTAATATTCAAGCCCTAAACAAATTGCTATTCAAAATGATCAAGCAGTGCCTCAAAAAAGTAAAAATCTTTGAGTGACCGGTTTTACCATACACGTTTTCCCCAAGAGATTGTAGTGTTATGAAACCGTTAGGAAAACACAAAATTTAATTCCGATTTCCAGTCATAATTGATGAGACAGAAGATCGGCTTGTAAAAGTCATGGGGTTCCTGACTGACTTTAAGGTTTATAATTATCATTGCAGCATTCTTGAGCTAAATGACAAATGACACGTACCTGTACATTACTAAATTCTTGCAATTTCCTAAAAGTTTTGTGCCAAGAAAAAATTCTGGTTTTACAGTTCTAACTGTATGGCTACATCCACTACTGATAAAGAAATGGTTGCATATTAATACGCACTTAAACAGTTAACAGATGTTTAATGAGAGCGAATCAATTAAATACATAATAACCGAGCTCCCTGAAACAGCTGATTGTACACCATACTGTCACAATATCCCCTTTTAAAGAGCCTAGCTGTCACTTGCACATGAAGTTATAAAACTTGTGTAGGAACAATAGTGCAGTTATAGTGATGTAAACGCGGTTGATCCCTACATGTATATAGATTATTGATTATAACAGGTCAGTACAGCATCATGCTGTACAAGTATACTGTATACATACATGTACATGCATGTATGCACTGAATACCGGTAATCTTTACTTCATGTACAGTATCTCAAGTCAATCAAAAAAATTCCAGCACACATATTTTCTAATACTTCTTGCATTTCAGCAATCTATTGCCGTTACTGTACGTACATTTGTAGTTTAGTGACAAGACAATATACTGTACATGTACATGTACATGTATCTCCAATTACAGATTCCAATGGAGTTTAAATGAAAGCAAAGGAATCATCAAATTGGTCACATACATGTACATGTAACATGACATACATGTAGCTGACTCCTGATAAGAGACCAGCAATATTGATAAAATACTCTCCCTGAATCATAGAAAGAAACCATTTCCCTACCTGTGCTGATTTTCCAACATTTCAACCACATAAACACTGCAATGCACCTCTGTAATTGCGTACAGTATGTTCAAATGTTCAATACGAAGCATAAGAATATAGCGCTGTACACACAGCTGAAGAAAAGAAAAAGAGTCTATTTCTATCACAAGCCTCCGTCTTAAGTGTGTATTGGGTGTACAAAATGACATCCACCCCTATTATTACAATGCCTTCGTCATAGCAAGCTGTAATCTCGTTCGCTGGACTTTGTATGTGTAGCATCCATAGCACGGCACGTCTTTCACGTTCGTATGTGTACGATCAGTACGGAATCGCATACACTTTCCCTGCGAGCTGCCCTAGGCGTGGGAATACACTTTACACTTCTATCGCAATGCAAGCTAGCACACACAGCGGAGAGGTACATGTATGTGTGGAGCTAGGGCTGATTATGCAGGGAGCAATTTAGCGAAGCCTGCATCATCTCATTAATTAGGCATGCAGGTTCGGAGAGGGAGAGAAGAGTGAAGTGGATGATAATCATGATGCAGTCCAGGGCAGCGCCCATTTTGGCTGCAGGGGGGATGTTGCCTTCATTTCGCTCTCAGTCTGAGGGACTTTCAATGCAGGTTATTTTTAGTGTCTTCACAGTGTATGCCAACCAACCTGCATCTCATGTACATGTAGCTGTATGATACATACATTAATGCAGTACATTAATGCACTGTATGGAGTTACTCCTTCACCTTAGTAGTATGTGCACAGGTTCATCTCCAATGTACATGTACATAACAACAAAAGTGACAAAAGTGACAAAAATGACATAAAAATGACATAAAAAATGAAAAACAAACAAATTGAAACTACAAAAGTCACAAGAAATTTACAAAGTCACAAGTAAAAAAATAAAATTAAAAAAATTAAATTAAAAATTAACGTACCCAGCCATTCACCAATTTTTCTTTGCATCAGATATTTGAATGAAAGCATTTCACAATAAATGCTACAACTACATGTACAATGTACATGATGTACCTGTATAATATGTGTACTGCCAATTTATGTGATTGATTGTTATGATTGATTGATTGAGGAATGTTTAAATCGTGTAACCACTCAAATGTAGTTGAAGTTGTTCCACATGCAATGGTTGGTTTGCTTACAACTGTACATTGTAAAGTACTGCTATCCCATCATGTACTGTAGGTGTATATGGTGATATCTAAAATAAAAAGCAAAAAGAAAAGGAAATGGCATAGTGTTTTTAAGCCTGGTTACTAATAATGAAAATGAAAATCAGATGTGGTGTTCCTCAAGGTTCAGTTTTAGGACCGACATTGTTCAAACTAACATAAATGATCAACCATCTGTATCTGATAATTTCAATTTCAGATTATTCCCTGATGACTTTCAAGCAAATCTAGAGGAAATACAGGTGTCAATGAAGTGAATGTAATCATGAAAATACACGAATGATGCACTAATGGTGCAAATAGGCTAATACTGCAAACTCAATGAAAACAAAATTCATGTTAATTGGCAGAAGATTTATTTTTGTTAAAGATTATCTTGAAAACTGGAAACAGCAGGAGAGGAAACGAAGAGGTTGATGAAGCAACCTTTGTACATGTACATGTATGTACGGTAGGTATAACAACTGATAAACATCCAAGTTGGCACAGTCATATTCAAAACATTAATTCATGTTTGTTTGTTTGTTTGTTTGTTTGATTAATTTTATTTCTGCATTCAAAAATATACAAATTCAAATTCAATATTACATGTACAATGTACATACAAGTAGGCATTCTATTCCGGTTGCAACATTTTGTCCCAAAATATTAGTTTTATTATAAGGCATTCATAGACCTGCAACCACATGAAATCCAGGTTTGTCAATTTTTATACCACAATATGGCAATCAAATTTACATGTATGATGTACTGTAGTTACTGGTGGCCTTGGCGGGCTCATACTCGCTCTCTATTTCAAGATGTAAAAATCCTCAATGTTTTTTTATATATGCACCACTTACATGTAAACTGTACAATGTATGACCAGAGTAATACCCTACTCTTTGTTAGATTATTGTGATACATTACAGCCCAAATTTTCAACAAGACAAAAAGAAGTTTGATATGTATACTAATACTTTACTTTAAACCATCGATGTTGGGGACAGAGCCTGTTCATCAATCGATTGAATTCCTTTATACTTGTTTACTTGTTTACTTGTTTTTGATCAGCTCATGAGCCCATCGTGTCAATCACAGCATTATTACGTTGATAATAAGGGTTATATTTGCATTGATACCTTTGTATGTTGTGGTTTTGTGTCGAGGTGTGTGTGTGGAGAGTGGAATAGTTCTGCATTCTTCTATTTACTTTCAAGGTCATATACTGAAGGTGATTTCTTCCAAGAGTTATTGAGTTTGTTTTTGAAGGCATTTACAGATGGGGCATTAACTCTTCAGATAGGCTATTCCATGTGTCCATTGATCTATTCGAGAAAAAGAATTTCCTAATGTCGAGATGTGAACATTTCTTCTCTAGTTTCAGGGTATGGCCTCGTGTTCTGTACATGTAGGTCTGTCTGAGTGGTGTATAGGCCATGGAGATACTTGTAAACGTCGATCATATCTCCTCTCTTCCTGCGATGGGGAAGAGACAGTAGCTTCAGGTATCTCAGACATGTTTCGTTTGGTAGATTCTTCAAACTACATGTAGGTACCATCTTTGTAGCTCTTCGTTGGACGCTTTCAAGTCTCTTCTGTTCACCTATCCTGTATGGTGACCATGCAGCTTGTCCATACTCCCAAGACAGAATACAAGGCCTTTGTACAGTACAAGAGTTTGAAAGTGTCCGTGTCCATGTTTGCGAATTTCAAGATGTCAAAATCCTCAAGGTTTATACATACATATACATCTTTAGTTGCAGTACAGAAATGGACCTACATGTACATGTACATGTACCGTTGGATCATCTTCCTACAGTATAGCCTATACTGTCACAATGTTGAAGTGTAAATCAGAAATTATTTTGTTTGGGTTTAAAATGGGTTGTCCAAACTAAAATTTGCTCACAATACCCCCAAAACACCCCAAAAAAAGGAATGTGATATTGATTCATGATATTTCATATTCTACACAAACGTATGAAGTGTTTAATATCTATTGTTAAATCAACTAGGTCTAGATCTACTACAAAACTCTGAGAATCTAGAAAAAAAGAACAAAAAAAACACAGGCATGAACACGAACATTTATACGCAAACATTGCATTGGCCCATTTGGCAATGTTTTGATATTACTTAGACCCCTGTTACACATGCGTCGGCTTTTAAAGCGGGCCCCGGAGGCGGCCTCACGCCTGCAATTTGAAGCCGCCTCGAGATCATCAAACCCCTGTTACACATGATCTCGGGCCCGCAATTTTGCGTCTACACATAGGCCGGCCTCACGTCGCCTTTTCACGAGCTGACGTTGGGGCGGACTCCAGAAAGACAGAAAGAGAAAGTGATAGAATGATAAAAACTAAGAATAACATAAGAAAAGGTGATAGAAGGAAGAAACAAAGAATAACATAAGGAAAGACAGAAAGAGAGAGTGATATAATGATTAAAACAAAGAATTACATAAGGAAAGACAGAAAGAGAAAGTGATAGAATGATAAAAGCTAAGAATAACATAAGAGAAGGTGATAGAAGGAAGAAACAAAGAATAACATAAGGAAAGACAGAAAGAGAGAGTGATAGAATGATTAAAACAAATAAAAACATAAGGAAAGACAGAAAGAGAAAGTGATAGAATGATAAAAACAAAGAATAACATAAGGAAAGACGGAAAGAGAAAGTAATAGAGTAATAAAAACAAAGAATAACATAAGAGAAGGTGATACAAGGAAGAAACAAAGAATAACATAAGGAAAGACGGAAAGAGAAAGTAATTGAGTGATAAAAACAAAGAATGACATAAGAGAAGGTGATAGAAGGAAGAAGCAAAGAATAACAAAAGGAAAGACAGAAACCACATCCAGAGGTGGACGGAGTCCACCTGGCCTCAGTCTGGCTTTTCAAAAAAAGATGGTGTTACACAGCCGCCTCCGGGGCCGGCCTCAGTCAGACGTATGTACGGTAGTTACCTGTAGTTACCTGTCTTCACGGGCTCTAATTTAAGACGTACATGTAGTCCTATAATGCCCACCTTCTTTCATTCAAAATCCACTGCATGTGATATCGCGTCATAATTTGCAGATATCAATCCTAACATGGAATGCAGATAGCTTTGCTGTCTGCTTAACACTTAAGTCTTACATGTAATGTCATACATGTTCTAATAATAGTCATACTTGTTGTACTTAGCTGAGAAAAATGCATCAAATTGACCTTTGTCAGGCTTTGAAGGCGTTGATCGATGCTGCTTCTACTGCCGTCTTGGGGAGCATGTTCCAGTGGTCAACTATTCTGTGTGTAAAGCTGTTCTTCCTGATGTTCAAGCGGGCATGTTGCTTCTGAATTTTCATACTATGGCCTCTTAGGTTTATGTTTACTTCCTTCATAGAAAAAAGGCTATCTCTGTCCACGTCGTTGTGACCATTCATTATCTTGAATAACATCTTGTGTAACAGGGGTCTTTGATCTAGTCCTCAAGACTCCTCACCAAATTAAATACAACCTTTTTTTTTAAACACAAACACACACACAAACACAAAGAAGTTGATCACTTTTATTATTAACAATAAAATTAATAGGCCCTGTTTTTCTCCTTCATTTTTCATTTTTTCACAGAACCAATTTGATGCCAATATTGAAGATGGACTTTAAGTTTAACAAGATCTAGCCTGTCTAGTCTAGATCTACATCATGTAACTACATGATGGTGGCCTACTACCAACCATAAATCTTTAATAGTTAACTATACTAAATGTAGCTTTAGTTACATGAAATGATTGATAATGCTTTACCATTTGCAGTCGGCAGCAAGCTGGCGGCTACATGTAGATTGTGTGCATGCACTGCGGATGTCGCGGCGTCGCCTTCTGTTGTACACAGCAAAACCTTCCAAAGCAGTGCATTCGGCCTGTATTATTGTGGCGTCGAATTTCTAATCACACCGAAGGCATGCAGTGCCGTGTACGTGTGTGGACAACTCTTCCTGAAAATCCACAACCGGCAATGCCACTGCAATGTCCAGTTTTCCAGAAATTTCAAGCAATTATCCCGGATAAATCGATGGACAATATTTTTTGTAGAATGGCCAGCATTAATCCAATGTCCTTTTGTGACGGTTTAGCTCAAGAATTCCTCATCAATAATTCAAAGAGCTTAAGCTTTAGTAACGTAAAAGGATATCGATCGCCATTCCATAAAAATAGCGTGTAATATATAGCATACGCCTATAGCCTACGCGACATATAACACAGAATTGTATAATTCTCCGGTACGTAAACTGTTCAGCATAGAACCAGGCCACCGTCCTGGATTGTTTTAAAGAATAGGAATAAAATATAATTAAAGCAAGAGAGAGAGAAATAAAGTTACCCCCCCCCCTTCAATCTATTTATTGATTTAGGCTTGTATTTCTTGATATTTCTATTTCCGTTTAGTACCGGTATCATTATATCTCGCCCTTTCATTATGTAGTTTAATCCGGGTAATCTTTTCATTTTTTTTGTATAAAGTTTTTTAAATTGCATTAACTTTTTTTTTTTTTTTATGTTTTACTTTCTCTCATTTTCTTTTCTTATTTTTCTCGGCCTAGCCTTTTCTCCTCTGCTGTTTTTGTTTTGTTTTGTTTTGTTTTGTTTTGTTTTGTTTTGTTTTGTTTTGCCGTTTTGTTTGTCTTGATTGAATTTGTTATTTTCGCTTTGCTGGCTTTGTTTTGGTTTGGTTTGTTTTATTCTGTTCTATTCCGTGCTGTTCTGAGTGTGTTTTTGCAGATCGAGCGTCTGAAAATTCAGTAAGTCCTAACTAACATCTTCTCGTGATTTTAATAAGAACCCTACATTTTTTCAATATTTAATATGTTGGCTTATTTGATAAAATGATAAAATGATAAAATATATAGGCCTGTCTTGATAACAGAGTCATATTTTGCCATTTTGGGTAGTTACTGCTCAATCAGAGTTTCTCATTTAACTTTCCTACACACTTGGGGGGGGGGGGGGTAGGCTAATCAAATTTTGTTATGACAGGCAGGGGTGGCGATTTCTTTTCATGTCAGGGGGACAAAATGCGAGGGGAAATCTGTATTCCGCTGGTATCACGATGATACCAACGGAGTACAGATTTTCTACAATATTTATTTTTACATTTTGAAGGATGTAATTATTCGGGGGAGGGGTACTCACATATTACTATTGAGATAAACGGGGGTGTGCCGCTCTATTTTTTCACAAAAAATCCCTATCGGTCCATTAACAAAAATACTATAAATGGGTCTGTTTGTTCAAAATTTCCAGAACTTCCCCGAATTTCGGGTGTTTTGATGGCAAACACCCGAAAAACACCCGAACATTGTGAAAGATGGGCCTTATTTCGAGAAAAATCCCCCAAATGACCCTTAAAAGTGGATAGGAGTTTCGAGGCTTGAGCGGCAACCTCCCGCCCAAACCAAATCTGAGTACCCCCCACCCCCCCCCCCGGCCCCCTTACCGGGGATATTATGCGAGGGAGCGGCGACCGAGACCGAGCTTGATTTCAATTGTCACATTTTTTAAAATCTAAATCAATTATATAATATACCATATTTTTATTTGAATATTTTGTACTTGATTTTCAATAAATGCAGAAAAATATGATGGAAATTCAGAATAATATTTATATAGGCCTATACCTGTTATCACTGATGGCAATTGTATAGACCCTTCACATGAAATGTTGCTACGTGAACAAAGCCTCACATTTTGTTTTTGTTTTGTTTTTATTGTTTCACATTCCACAAAATAAAGCATGACAAATAAAAAAAACAATGATGGCAGTAAATAATCATTAATGTGAAATATGAGGAACCTATTAAAAAACAATGCTTGTACAATATAGGTTCCCATATACCAAAGAAGTACGAGAAATTCCAATGCAATGAAAAAAAGACGAAGTCCGGGAAATATAATTGATACATAATGAATACAGGTATGTGGTTACATAATAGTCATAATAGTCACTCGAGCGAGGCGCAAAAAAAAGAAACAAAGACACAAATAAATATTTTAAAAATAACGATAATGTGCCTTATGCATGCGTATGATTTCAAGAGAAAGTCTTTGAGTCTACGCTTGAATGAATACAGGGAGGGTGATTGAATTATCTCAGCGTCCATACTGTTCCAAAATGAAGGTCCTGTATTGGTTATTGTTTTAAAGGCACACTGTCCTACTTGTAGCTACTTGCTCCCTCTATATAGAAAACTTCCCCAATCGGTGCCTGTTGGTCCCCATGATCCTCTATTTCTTATGTTATTTGAGAGCTGAGTTGATGAGATAGCCACCTGTCAGTGATCTCGCTGTGTGGTCTAATCCCTCCTAGCTACACTAGTGTTGATCAGTTTTTAAAGGCAAGAACGGTGCGTACGGGGATAGATTAAATCGAGTGATTTCCTGGTGGGATAAGAATGAATGTCACCATTAAAAAAAAACATATTAGTGAAGACACTTGGCAAATCGTCTTATATTAAGTTGATACATAATGAATAATGATGAAATGCAGAGGCGACGATCCCGGGAGGGGGAAGGGCACAGTGCCCCATATTTTAAAATACCCCAAAGATGCCCCCTTTTACATATGAAAAGTGCCCATTTCAGTAAGAAGTGCCCCTTCCCCTTTAGACAATTCCCCTTTTCATCTATGATAAGTGCCCCTTAATTTTGACACATGCCCCTATTCCTTATGAAAAGTGCCCCTAATAAAATGGTAGCCCATTTTTCTTCAACAAGTGCCCCTAATAAAATGGTATCCCATTTTTCTTCAACAAGTGCCCATTTTCATTTTGCATGAGTGCCCTTTTTCCTTTCTGGAAAGAATAACCCTTTTCATTTTATTAAGATCGCCTTCCCCTTTTCATAAATGCCCCTTTTAAAATCTGATAGGTGCCCCTTCACCTCCGACAAATGGCCCTTTTCCTTTCTTATAAGTGCCTTTTTAAAATCTCTGGTAAGTGCCCCTTTTCAGGTGCGAGAATTGCCCCTTTTTCACCTCTGATAATTGCCCTATTTACTTTGACACCTGCTCCTTTTCTTTTCTAATAATCAGGGGCGGTGATCCCGGGGGACCGGGGACACGCCCCCCTCATTATTTTAGGGGGGATCGCCCCCCCTCAAAATTAGAAAAAGTGCAAACACAAAAAATATATAGCAAATACTGACTAAAGACAACTTTACACTTTTAGGCTCTGAAGGGCCCAAGAGTGCAGCGTTTAGACAAATAAAAATGCAAAAATCTTCTCGCTCGGTAGCTACACTCCCTCGCATAATATCCTTCAAAATGTACAAGTAAATACCGAGAAAAATGAAGTGTGAAAGAATTATATTGCTTGTTATTATACTATAGTTTTGCTAAGGAACGTAATTTTTTAATACAACAAAACTTCAAAAGCTTGTGAGGGGTTAGTCACTTCCACCACCTTCACCCCACTCATTCACTTGCCTTCTGATTGGGGGGGGGGGGGGGCTTTGGGGCAGCTCCCGCCAATTAAAATTCAAATGTGGTTTATTTCTATTTCGATACAAGTGATTTACAAATATTGTTGAAATGGCATGATTTTCCCCTGAGCTTCCGGGGGCTCTGCCCCCCTAGACCCTGCACCAAGGGCCCTGAGGCGGCACCTGGATGCTCATCTGATCGTAATTTAATGCCTGAAACCCCTGAGCTTCTGGGGCTCCGCTCCCTGGACCCCACTCCAATAAGTGACCTGCATACCAGTGTCACAAATAAGATATCAAAATATGCTCATGTGACCGTAATTAAATGCCTAAAACCTCTGACTTTCATGAGGCTCCGCCCTTGACACCCGCCGGGGCTTTGCTCCTGGACCCCACGCCGTTTTACGCTCAACTTTGCTTTGCTCTACCTGATCGTAAATACTTTAGCCCCCCCCCCCCCCCCCCACTTTGAAAAACGTTCCCAGGGCCTGTGTAACATGTAAGAGTGGTGGTGATGCGGATTTTTTTTCTGCCCCCCCCCCAAACGTTTTTGCTCATTACTCCACTGCTCCCCGTACCTCGCATTTCGTCCCCCCCCCCCCCCCGGTCATGAAAAGAAATCGCCGCCCCTGCTAATAATTAATCTTCGGCTCAGCAAGTAAGTAGAGGGAGGCAGATATTGGTGTGGTGGAGATCAAAATCAAATTTCGTAAACAAAAAAAATTGCACATGTACCAAGGTTTAACTGATGATGGCGCTATTCCTAAAAAAGCTATATACTATTATATCCCACATACTAAGAATCTTGCTCTACGATTGGTCAAAAGTAAATCACGTGATGAAAGATAGTTCGCCCATAATTGATGAGAGAAGCAAAAAGTTCGTTACACTGTGCAGATAGTACTACTATCTACACAGTGCAACGCACTTTCACTAAAGATAGAAGTACTATCTACACAGGGCAACGCACTTTCACTGAAGATTATCCAAAAGCGCACTAGAATAGGCGTAATTAAGCGCGCATTTGTACCAATGAGCGCATTTAAAGAAAACACATGCGCGCATCGTACCCTCATGGGGTTGGGTTAAACTTAAACTTTTTTGGTGTGAATTTGGGCCTAGGTGTCTTTTATTTAGATGCATACACGTCCTTTTCTTTTTGTAGTTAAATTGTTTTAGATGTGGAATATAAAGCAAATAATCACCTTTTGGTTTCAGGCGATGGCACACTATCACTTCCTCGTCGATCAGAATATATACGCTATCTTTCCTCAGCTTCGCTTCGGAAAGATAGCTACACACAGATCGCCTCGGAAGTGATAGTTTGTCCCATCACCTTCACCAACGGTAATTATTTGCTTACTAACACCTCTATGATTTTCACACACACGCGCACGGTGAGTTTGTTAGCTCACCCGATAAATATGTCTGTCACACTTAGTTCCTATTACTTTCAGTTACCGTTGAGTAGAACTAATGTAGCTAACAACTATCATTGATTTTACGAAGGGCCCAAAGTTCAAATATAAAATACAGTCCTTCACTAAATGTCTTCAAAAGGTGATCAAAATCACTAATATTTAATTAAATTTCAATTTAATCTATTTATAACCAGACTTTTCTCTCAGTATTTTATTTCATCATTGTTTTCTCGTTCTGTTTTGTTTCTCTGTATACTCATTGTATAAATTGTATTTCATGTTTTAATTATGGTGGCAGAACCAATAATTTTGTTTTTTATTTGTAAACTGTCTCCTCTTCCGTGTATTATTATTTTGTGATTTTAAATTGTGTAAATATTTTTTTGGTATTAATGAATGAAATAAATGTCAGCTTGAACTTCTATGTTATGCAAAATAAGTCCTTCGAGTTCTATACAAAAATAAAAAATAAAAAAATAAAAAAATGCAAAAACTATTATATGTAAAACGGAGACTCACACGAGGAAAGAAGAGTTTTGGGAAAATATCATGCATTTTTTCAATTCCATTAATCTATTTAATTCATAAAATACAAAGATACAATGTGTAATAAAATTGTGCCAGGCATTAATAAGCCAATGGCCTGTGAAAAAAAAACACAACAGTGATTCCTCCTTACGATCAGAATAATTTAAATTGTTAAAAGAAATAATCAACATTGCAGAACCTCCTATTTCTCTGAGAAGCGAACAGATGTGTCTATTTTTGTATTGTTCAAGTCACTTGAAGTTTAGCCAGGAAAGCAAAACAAAGGGCCTCATGTATTTAATATACAATTCCTGGCAATGCAATGCGAGTTTGAGGTACCTTCTCGTGTGCATTTACATCGTTATCATTAAGAGTCTGTTTCAAGATAATAGGTAAAGCACAATAGAGCTGTGAAGGTCGATGATACATGGAATTAAATAATGTATCCGTTTCTACATTTGTTGAATGGTTGCATTCTGTGAATATCAAAGAATGAGGCGACTTGGCCTTGGAATGTGTTTCATGATTTACAATACGGAATTGGCATTGCGCTAGCTTTCTCCTGTTGTTGAAAGAAAAAGAAAACAATGATGTGGTCGCGGTTATTCATCCCCGCGATATCTTTAAGATCTCCTAGAAAATAGATTGTTCAATAAAGTGTTAATCAAAGATTTGAGACGTTTTGAGAGTATAAATAGAGGAAATATTCGTGACAGTTTCATTCGATTCCGGATATCCAACAAGAGCATATTTTGAGTTTTGTATTCGAGCTTCATCGACTAGCTACACATCTTCAAAATATGGCCACTTCGGTAAGTCAACCATTAATAACTTTTCTCCTTTCCTTTCACTGGTTTTCTCTTCGAAAATTATTTTAGTTCAGCATTTCGTTTGATTTTAAAACTTGTTAAAACTTCTTATACATGTATTAATTGGCTCCCCACCGAGTACAGACAGGCCGTCTTTAGCTATGCAAGGTAATAAATAATAGTGCAGTTCTACTCGGTCTGGTATTGGTCTAATTTGTTTGACTAGGGTCTTAGTTCTTTCCATGATGTATAGGCCTACTTAATTTTGTTGTCGTTTTTTATACGTGTATCTTGTTAATACACGTGCAGACCCTGGCGTACAGCCTCACTTGTCCGACTTCACAAAGGAGGTTTGTCGACAAACCTTGGTTTTCGTGCGTCATAATGACGCGTTTCGACGCGTTTTTACAAACCAGGCTTGTAAAAAAAAAACGCGTCAAACGCGTCATATGACGTACATAAACCTCGGTTTGTCGACAAACCTCCTTTGTGAATTCGGGCCACTATGGTGTAGTGGTGCGGAATCTAAGATATTTTCTATAAAGAGGAAATATACTTGCTCACTTCTGCAAGTAGACCCTAAAAGATTGAGCGATACCTTAATTTTCAACCACTTTTAGTTTAAGTCTAAAAGAAGAAAAAAACGTAAATACTCTAAAAATCAGCATTTACAAGGGCCGATCGACGAGTGACAGCATTTTCAAAATGGCAACAAACACTGTTTACATGCTCGCTTCAATCTTGATGAAATTGGATCCAGCACGCCAAAAGTGTCAATCTAAATTTTTGAAAATGTTTCTTTCACTCCTCGCAGCCCGTGTAAATGTTGATTTAAAGCCCAGCTGCACTTTTTACAGCTACTTGCGCCCACTATATATCAAACCATGCCTAATCGGTGACCATTGGTCTCCCATGGTCCCCTTTTTATTATGTTAATTGAGAGCTGATTAATTTTGATGAGATAACCACATGTCAGTGACCATGCAGGGATGTCTAATCCCTCCTGGCCAAACCAGTGCAGAGGAGCTTTAAAATTTGATTCACAGAGTGACACAAATTAGTCACTCTGACACTATCCTCGTTAGCATACCTATGATGAAGCTAAGGTTTAAACGGAACGAATCTAATCTAAATTTTGTTTGATTGAATTTACAGACTCAACTCACAGCTTTCATCACCTTGACCGTAATGGCATTAACCGGCGTCTACGGACAACGTAAGTGTGATCCCATGATTTCATTTTTAAAGAGAAAGTTGATGTTGGTAAAGGTGGTAAAGGTGAAAGAAAATGACATGTGAGCTTTCTCATTCTTAGTCTTATATATTTTTTTGAATAATATCACATGATAAATTCCCCTAAAAGGGATTATTACTTTAATTATACCAACATGTCAGTATTCTAAATATGACGAGAGAAGTCTGAACATTTGGGCCAATTATTTCTTTTCTTAAAAAGAGAAGAAAGAGGTTTTGTGAAGGTGAAAAATGATTTGAGTTCTCTTATTCATAGTCTATTTATAATTATTTTTTGAAGAATATCACATTGGAAATTTCACTGAAAAGGACTATGTTTTCCAATACCAACATGTATTCTGAACATGACGAGAAAAGGCTGGTGCTTAAATAGAATAACATTCGGAGGCAACTTTTTAAAGAAGAAAATCTATAACGTGTGTAGCACAAGGCTAATTTTCGACAAGGTTTGGTTATGGCGGGGCGTGTGCAGCTTCCATTCTTGATTAGTATATTGTTGCCGATAAAGTTGGAATATTATTTATTTTTCGTTGATTGATTGTGACACTATGATTTATTCTTGATATATAAAGTTTATGCTTTCTTAAAACTGTAATGATCACTCTCTGTGACTCTTTAGATTGGTCAAACAAAATTCAGAGAAGATGCAAACTTTATCTAACAAGAAATAAAAGATATTCTCACAATCACTTTATGGAAAAAGGGGGGAATTTATTCGCACTTTATTGGCAACAGTGTAGTTTCAATATTAGGGTAGGCCTGTTTTATTCAGGCAGAATGAAGAGTGATATTCAATATTGACACATAAAAATGAAACCGTTTCCGTTGTTGTAAAACCTATCCGATTCCCCCTTCGAAAGGTTACAAGAAATGATCATACATATAGATAAGTTTGTACTATAGTATTATTTTAAGAAGTCCTTTGTTTTCCTTAGCACATAATTGCATCTCTTTACAAAACACGACAGTTGTCTCCTGATTTTGTTGAAAGAAAATTCTTTGCGTCGAAATATTTCACCCATTTGTCTTGGTTTGTTTTGTTTGTTAATTAAACGCTGTTGCACTTAACTACTAATAGCTACTTGCGCCCTCTATATAGCAAACAATGCCTAAGTGGTGACCATTGGCCCCCATGGTCCCCTTTTTCTTATGTTAATTGAGAGCTGGTTTGATGAGATAACCACCTGTCAGTGACCATGCAGGGAGGTCTAATCCCTCCTGGCTAAACTAATGCAGCGGGGCTTTAAACTGAACATTATCGTACAGCACATATAAATACACTTTCCTTCCCTCACTGAAATTACTTCTCTCGGTCCACCCCTTGTATATTCAGTGACACCTCAATCGCAGATTACTCAGATGATTGAACAAACATGCACCGTCTACAGGGAAACACTCAAGGAGGAGGGTCCTAAGTGCAGCCACGGCGTCATTGAGGAATTAATCGACGAACTCGACAACGTTCAGCCGACGATGAAGAACGTCGACGTTGAAACCATCGAGGACAACGTCCAGGAGTATCTCAAGCAGGCAAAGTTGAATTCCCTTTGTTACGTCAGCGGCATGTCAATTAGGAGTGAATGTGAGCTTATGAATAGCGTGTGTACCTTCGGTAACAACATCATCAAATGCAGAGGTAAGTACTTGCAAGTGCGGCAAAGCGTGCGTCAAACCCATTGACGGAAGCACAAGCGTCACGCGAAGGTCGTATCAGATATAAATATATGTGTCCCGATATATCTACATGTATACCTCCTAGATCTTTTTCTTCTTCTTCTCTCTCTCTCCTCGTCATTCGTTTGGGGCGCTTGTTCCGTCTACAAACACACAATTGACCCCTAACATAACAATAAATACGATGAAGCTGTATAATAATGTTACTTTGTCAACACCCCTTTTTATGTAAGCACACGCAAAGAGAATTAATTTATATAATAGAGTAGCTTGGTTAATGGTCACGAAATACGAAGGCCAGGGAAACACATAAGTGGGCCTACAAATTCATAATCTGAACTTGCTGAGCGGATATTGTTGATAAGGAACTCATTCTACATTTACTACCTCCCGTATGGCTCCCGCCGAAAATCGTGTTAACAGTAGAAGCAATTTTTTATTTATTATTATTTTTTTTTATTTTTTTTTATTTACTTATTTATTTTATTTTTTTTATTTTTTTTTTTTGGGGGGGGGGGGGGGGATCTCTTGATTTATAAAGGAAACGCAATCGGGTATAGAAATCGCCCTAAAGTTACTTTCTAGAAAGCCCCTGTCATTTTACCCAACATAATTATCACTGGCCCCTTTATTGTTCTGTTTACAGATCTCCCACCTGCAGCCCCCGCCTATCCACCAAATGCCGCCCCTAACACCGCCCGCCCCGCAACTACATAGATCTACATGTAGCTACTTAGCATCAACATCGATTTTCTAAGTAACAAAACATCCCCTAGCGTCGTCATCATCACCATCAAGAGCATCGAAGTCATCGTCATCTGTATTATCATCGTTTGGTCCACCTTCATTGGCATTATCATCCACATTATCGTCATCATCGTAATCATTTATTGTGTCATCTTCATCACCCATAATCATAGGCGTCGTCATTATCGTCGAAGTTGTCAACAGAATCGTCATCATCATCATCCGCATCATCTTCTGCGTCGCCATCGTCGATGTTTTCGCCATCATCTCAATTGACTCCGAACTGATGCATAGTCATACTTTCATTTTCATCTTCCTCTAATTGTTACCGCCCTCAAATAACATTGCTCACTTTCATGTAGTCCGGGAGAACCGCACGCATACAGAAGTCTGGTACCATTTGAATTAAATTGAACTGGAATTGAAAATATCGGTTTTTGTATCTTACTTCAAAAAATACATTAAAATGTCCATGAATGCGCTTCCAGTTGCGCCGTTCCAAAGATTTGGAATAACCTACCACTAGACATAAAATAAACCTTATCTGTTGCTGTCCTCAAAGTTTTTAGCAATACGTACCTGTTTTTAGTAGCTTTGGAATATATTGTTATTGTGTGTCTATCAATTAACAGTGTTAGGAGTGTGTTGTCATCGCAGCGCAGCAGGGTATATTTGTGTAATAGCTTCACTATATGAACTGATATCTAATTATCACTTTCATTATCAATCTAAATTTTAAACATGCACGACACTTCAGTCATACGTATTGCACCAAAGAATTTACATTACCAAGACTGCAAATACGTGTCAGAATGCAAGGCTTTACGCCAGCTCAGTCCGCGGACAGCTTTCTAACGGACACTCGGATAAACTACACCCCAGACTCGACAAGGAATGACCTACTTTCTAGGAAAAAGAGTGAGTTATATCAATTTGTGGTTACGTTTTTCGGAATGCGATGAAGTCGGCCGGTATTTTGTTCTGGCGCAGGATTTTATATAATTTCCTTTTTTTTGCAGTGTATTTTTTGTTTTACTCAAATCTATGACTATTTTCTTGCCATGATTCCATTCCGTAAAAAAACATAAATGTCCTGCATCAATTACTTTATAAAGTTGCCGTACATGGTGTAAATGTTTTCATCCTGGTTTCAAACACAGTCCTACAACATTATACGCCATAGCCGTTCACTTTCAGGTGTTTTGTGGTGATTTTGCATTATGTTTGGTTCATAATGCTATGAATAAATGAGCAGAAAGAGAAGAAATGTTCATATTATAATC
>JAVYIG010005309.1:0-139733 GCA_035222895.1 Strongylocentrotus droebachiensis | reverse complement strand
TGATGTTTCTTATCTGCTTTAATGGGGTTCATTAATTGTCACGCTCCACACTTTGGAATCGTTAGATTGTGCATGTAAATAAAAGTATTGATTTATTCCTGATGGTAACAACAGTGATAAAATGATAACAAAAATGATCGCGCAAACACACCCACTTAGAGATTGCACGCTCATTAAAGCAGGGCTCCCACTTAGCCGAGTTGGAACCTCGAGTTGTTGCGAGCTGGCGCGATCTTATGGCAAGCCGTTTTATTATTAATTGATATCAAGAAATCAATTCTTGATATTAAGAAATAATTTTAAGTTGTAAAGCAATGGTAATTCTTGATATCAAGAAATATGTTTTAATGATAAAACTGCTTGCCATAAGATCGCGCCAGCTCGCCACAACTCGAGGTTCCAACTCGGCTAAGTGGGAGCCCTGCTTTAGTCATGTTAGTATCTCAAAATGGTACCTGAACGCATGAACTCGATCTATTTCAGTACGTCTATAAAAGCGTATACGCGCTTCATCGACCAGGCAACGTTTTGCAGGTGCCCTATTCTTATTCGAACCAAATAGACTTTCAAATCCTACTGGGCAGCAATTTATACACATGAGAAATAAGAAATGTTTTTAAAGTACTAACAAATACGACATTAAGTTCGAACCCACAACCATGGCATCTCCCGTAAAGTCGTTAGATTTACCATTCACTGAACAGAACGTGACCTCCCATCATAGGCATGCCTATTACAAACACATCCGAAAACCCGCTCACCTGTCAAAATAATTATGGGTTTATGATTAACAAAGCACCATGTTTTCTTTATGATAAAGAGAGCATTCCAAATAATCGTTGTCCTTTTGTAATTTGTTTACTATGATTGACTTATATTAGGGTGATCACACTGCCTGTGCACACACGCACAAACAGTCTGCCCCGCGAACACACACACACAACAGCTGTCAGTTGGTAGAAATAGCAATTTTTGTAAATATATTTAAAAAAAACTAAACAATTTTTTTGAATTTTTATTTCACATATATTTCAATCATACCTTTAACTACAATTCTGTGTAGTTTCATTGTTATAGGCATGTAGGAAATATGTTAATTATTGAATTAGAATATTGTATTTTCAGCCATGTGTGACATGGCCCGCTGATTGACTCGCGCTGCTATTCTGCGTGGTGAAAAAAATGCACCTCAATGTATAAAACTCCCCTACAAAAATGCAATATCCTCATTGTGTTTCACTCATTGAATCAATTTGTTATTTACACTCAAGGTACCAACAACTGTACTGGGGGCACTAAAGATTTTGCCACTCTGAAATTCAGTCCCTGTGGAATGTTATGGCCTGTTGAATGGTATCTCGGAAAATCGTCATAAATCTGACATCTTTGAAAAATGCAAATATACTGTGATGTAGCTGAAAGTCTACAAATTCTTATCATATGATCGGTTTTTCTGAATTATTTGTGAAACACATGAGGAAATAGCTGTGACGGTGATCCAAGTAATTTCCATTCCCATATTGTATTGGCATTGCAAAAATATTAGGAATTTAAGGTAAATATTTGGTGTAAATATGATCTATGAATATATGATTTAAAAAATGCCCCCAAAATGAACAGTTTGACTTTCCTAATTTGCATAATGAGTGCGCGAATATATAATTAGCTGAAATGACCTAATTTGCATATTTGATGAATATTCATGATTTTATTTTATTACAAATGAAATATATTTCCATACCTGTCTGATATACATAGGTTTCACTGATATATCATGTTCGGTTTTGATTTGATTACATATGCGCATATTAATTAGGCGGACTTAGTTATTTTCACAACTTTTTTTATACCTGCAGATTCGCAAAAATGGCAAAAATGACTTATTTTGTTGGCTTCTGTTTTCAAAACGGTAATACTGAGATATATGAATTTTTTTTTTGTATTTTTGACCACAAAGATGATATTTTAGTGTCTGATAATTTAATTTATTATTTGTGTCCAAGAAAGTGATGAATTAAGTTGTCAACTTTGTCGAATTATGCCATTTTTGACAATTTGACCATTTCTGGCAGGTTTTTCGGTAATTTTGCGATATAAAAAAAAATGGTATAAAATCACAGCGCATTGACCGATTTCAATTCTGTTTTTTGTTTTTTGAAGCTTTCATAAAGCTTAATTATTTGCAACCATCAAATAACATGTGTTCGTTGTAATTATTTTTGGTGTGCTATACCTACTTATATAAATAAGAAAAAATACAGTGAAAAGGGGGTGTGAAGAAAGCCAAGGTAGGCTATGTCAACATTATTAGGAGAAAAGTATAACATTTGCTTGTAACAAACTTGTTCCTGAACATTAAGTGACATTAAGACGTTCGATTTTAAAAATTGCACACATCTAGCCGTACTGAAATAACAAACGATAATAACTTTTTGACCCAAATGCCTCACCTCCGCAAAACTTGTTATAGCCGGAGACTACGAAAAACTGTTTTGCTAACCCTATATCTCACATCCAACTATATCCAACCCCGACAAATAAAGAAATCATCCTCCACAGTTAAACACCCACACCATACCCCCACACGTATCCCTTTCAAGCAATAATTTGCCCCCCCCCCCTCTCTCTCTCTCTCTCCTTTTTTTCCTCTTTTCATCTGCGTGTATTAATCAACTATCATATTTCTCTCCTCTTTCTCTGTATAAAGAGGGAATTAAAATAGATCTTAATATTTTTCAATTTCTTAATGCCCCCTCTCTTGCTCTCCATCTCTGTCTCACCCTCTAGCTGTCTGTCCGTCTCTAGCTATCTATTCTCCCTCTATTGTTCTCTCTCTCTTTCTTTCTCTCTCTCTCTCTCTCTCTCTCTGTCTCTTAATTTCCTCTCTTTCACCAAAATGATTAAAAACTCCAAAATAATGAAGACAAAAATATTCTGCGTTTATCAATCGATGTTTAATGACTTGATGACTTGATATCATTTCATTGTTACGATATAAACACGGATTACCTGTAACTCAAATTATCTTACAGAACTATGTATATAATTTAGAGAAAACAAAAAAATGGGGGGGGGGGGAGATTTCTCCTATACAAGGGAAAGAAGACTTCACATTGAATTAACTCTCAGTTTCTATTTTATTTACAAGCAACCTATATAGCTATTTACAACTTACTAAACTTTGATTCGCATGATAGATAATAGATTTAACAAGGCTATACATCTCAATAGTTGATTGACATGTTCTGTTGTCGTTGGAGTATACAGATACTGCATTCTAAGGTTTGTAAACATTCCACCCGAATCACAACTTAGTTCAACACGATGATTTGTATAAAAGACTCATATTTTATCAAAATAGCTTCTAAAACTGAGAATATTTTATATTATGTTCTAATATTGTCATTTATGTGAATTCTGTTTTGTGAAATGTGAAACAAATAAACATTTATGAGTAGGTTTATATAAATGCAAATTAATGACCATATCTTTCATGGAACGTATATATACAAAATTCACAAATACAAATTACAATCTAATCATGTAGCTTAATCTATATAGCTTCAGATAATCAGTATTACAATCATTCAGTTAAAAATATATTTTATCCAGTAGAAATGTCTGTAATGTTCTTCAAACGCTTCTGCGGTTTGTAACATTTCTCATATAGCTGAAGATTAATCCATATTAGTTTGTAATGGTTTAGATAATAAATAATGAAGTGCTCGGCTTGAATAAGTAGATCTAAAAGTAAAATACATCGAAAGGAAATATTTCCTTATTTTAATCTGTGTTTTGCTAAAATTCCAAACTTTACGATTTTTTGGAAGATATAGAAAGTGTTTACATTTTTCATTCTGAAATCAATCAATGAAAACAACTTTAAAAAACTATTTATTCTAACAGTACAAGTCCGTTTGGCGTATTACTATACAGTGTGAGTCCAATAACAAGTTTACACCTAGAAAATTGCTAATTATTTGAAAAATCATTTATGAACAATAAATTATTATCCATCTTATGAAAGAGTGTTTTATCTCAAGTCATTTCGTATCATTATTTTGTGTGTGGTATGTGTTCGCGCTTGGAGGCAATGTATAGGAATATCTTTCATTTATTAAGTGGCGTGCAAATGCAAATATATACATTAACACGCAACATTGCAGAGACAGGTCGACAATGAGCATTGATTTTTATAGTCACTATTGAAATCGGTGTTTTCGTCATTTCACTAAAAGTAACCAACGAAGAAGTGAGAGTTACTTGTTTTAACCCTATTTTCCTACATTCCAAATAATAATCCATTCCCATTATTATCTACTTCTCACTAGCACTTTCCTTTTAGGAATATACTTTGACTTTTATATATACAATTCTCGAGTGTTTATACGCCTAGAAATACAAAAGAAAAAAAAAGAAGGGTTTCCTCGCGCCGGTTCACATAACGAGTAGCCATATAGTGTGGATTAGAAAAAAAATGTGATCTGTCATGACTATTCTTTAAAAATAAAGCTCATTCATATACTCTTTGTTTGTTTTTTGTTTAGGATCTTATAAATAACGAAGAAGACCACTAAGCCGACAATAAGTTGGGCACTCAGTTGGATAATTAGATATTTAGCTATTAAGTCGCTACCCGATTCTAATTGATTCCCTGAATCGGGATTAGTTTGAGTTGTTCCCGGAGGCCAAGTAAAGCTTTCCTTGCTAATCAGGTTATCACCCCCTTGTAATATGCAATCACTATTAACCATTGAGCTGATAGAGCCGCCCCCAGAGACAGGATCCAAGTAGAAGTCGGTACAGTTACATTTATCTCTATTGAAGGCATACGAGGAGGTACAGCAGAAAACAGGGACGTGTTTCTTTATCCATAAATCTTGAAGGAGTGTGGTCGTATTCTGAACAGGAGCACTGAAGGGAGGAACCCTTTCCCCTTTCTGATAACATTCTATCCAGCCCATATCCATACCTGCAGATGCCTTGCACTGGATTACATCCCAAATCCCACCCGTGTTAAGGAAATTGGGTACCATCTTGCAATTGGCTTTACCAAGGGGAAATTCTACAGCTAGCGCTAGTTGTATACGTTTTAACCCCTCGCTGCCTCTAAAGATATCGCATATATATATATCAACATCTTCTCGTGACACGTTTTTTATTTTGACCTTGACTTCCAGAACTTTGCCATTACGAAAATGTTCGGCTACAGTGAACCGCTTCTGTTGACTTTCAGACAAACCAGCATTGTTGATTATACCCTGGCGGAAGAAAGGAGATCTGTTTCGAATGCGGATAGATACTGATAAATTTTCACCGGGGTCGTCATGGAAATGATGAAAAACTAGTTCAGCATTTCCACCTTCAGCAAACCTCTGTGCACTACATTTTACTATACACAATAGCACCAGGAAGGTTAAGAGTAGAACTTTCATATTTTCCAAGATTTGTATCAACTTTCTTTTTTATAAAATCATACAACTTCGTGTGTATAGCTATCGTTAATATGAACAGCCGTAAGATTATTTCGTTATACAACTGTTATGAAAAAAGAATACTCTAATTAAAAAAGAGCACAAAAAGAAGGTTTCACAGCAAACAATGAACCTCCTTACCAGGCTCAACTTACAGTAGTAAATTGATCGAAACTAATAGGCTGAATATCAAAACTGATGGAGATAGTGCGTATATAATACTTTTGCTTTCGTAATTTTCATTGTCGTTTGGTGATGGAGTACTTATAGCCGATGTGGTAATGGAAACGTTATGAGTGCTAGATTTTGTTATTGAGGCGTTTTCTTGGACCTCCGTGGTTGACCTAGAAATCACGACAGTTGTCTCTCGTCTTCGGAAATCGTTCACTACTTGAACAACATTCGATGCAACTATTGTCTTCTATCCAGAAGTATGCTTCCTGCCTAGGGTGTCCCGTCATGAAAACTGGAGAATAGACACCAAGAAATGACCCTGCGTTTTCACAATTCCAGGTATAGCAGATAATAATCCCTCTTGGGTACCCTTGAAGAGCAGAGCACTGTAAAGTCGTTTCTCCTAATGGTGAAAGGTCGGCGGAGAGCCACTTACAGGAAGCGGGTTTCGGCGGTGATATGACAACGAGTTCATATTGTTGAACTACAGCTGAAGATGGACAGGTAACGGAACATGTATAAGAACCCGAATCATGAATGTTAAGATTTTCAAGTCTAAAAGTTAGTATTTTGTAGTCAAAAATCAGTTTGCTCTCTACAGAAGTACGATCGAATTTGCTTGATGGATAATTTGCACTTGGGATTGATGTGTCGTTGGCGTGGAATATTTGACCGTTGTACAGCAGTGCATAAGAACATACAGAGGTGAATGATACTGGTAAAAAATCTAGTTCTTTATCAGAACCTCCTTGGCCATAAACAAGACGATGTTGTTCGGCACTGGCTTCAGCTTGCGTTTGAAGGACCACTGTTGAGCATAGAAAACATGCTACAACAATGAACTGTACAGGTATAATCATATTTCATGGTTGCGTAGAGTGGGGGAGTGTAAATAAAAATTTACAAATCGGCTGTCTGCTCCATTTTCTTTCCTATACAAACAAAACAAAATAGTAATCAACAAAATATATAAGAAATAATACTATTCATAATACAACATTAACACCAAAATGAAAATTATGAGTAGGGAAAAGAAAACGAGAGAGGGGAGAAAGATGATAATATATACAAAGGAAAGAGAATAAGAGAGGGATAAAAGGTAGACAAAGAAACAGAGGGAGAGAGACACACAGGGAGGCAGATCGAGGTGAGGGTGACACAAAGAGAAGAGAGAAATGGGAAAGGGTGGTGGAAGAAAATGAGATATTAGGTTAAAGGGGCGGTGGTTTGAATAATAATCATTATTAATTTTTAAATGGTATTACACTTAAAAATAATTTGATAATGTTAATGATAATAGTCGTTTATTATAGAAGATAAATGAATTTAATTTTTATCAGCTTACCAAAATCGATGCAAAGTAGGTGTTCTCTACACAAATATGAAGAAGCTTTATGAAATCAGTCACAATTCCTTGACAACTTGGGAACAACTGAACGTGTCACTAAAATATACACGTATATATGTTTGGAATAATCTGAGGTGCGATCAATGACTCGTTAATTAAGTTCTAAGTTCAACTTGTGTTATCAATTTCTGATTAACGAGAAAAGTCTCCTATTTATACAATCGCACGGTCATGAAAATATATTTTTATAATCTTGAACGCATAAATCTGTGTTTTGTCAATCTATGTAAATGTTTGTTGTTAAACAATCCTACGTGACCTAATTCATTAAGCGGAATATCTGCAAATATCTGTAAATAAAGGTGATCTTTAAACACTATAATTATTTATCTCCTTATCGAGGAGTACTGATAATCTACCGTAGTTCGAACTTTCAGCTTTCGAAGAGAAGTGTTTAATGCTATCCCGGGGGTAATTGTCGGTAGGGGGACGGGGACATTTTACTGGGGTAATTTTCCTGGGGTAACTGTTCGCGGGTGGATAATTATCCAGGGGGTAGTTTTCTGGAAAGTTTTAAATGTCTTTACAAAGAGAAAATGTCATCTATTAATCAGAATTTGGGTACCTGAAGCACATTATTTGGGGAGGGGGGGGGGGGGGGGGGGGGGGGGGGGGGGGGGGGGGGGGGGGTAAGAGGACACTTTTTTTTTTTTTTGGACCTCGAAATTTGAAAATTTGACATTTTGCTCCGTTGGGGGGGGTAGGGTCACCTGTTTTTGGTCAGTCATGGGGATAATTTTTTTTTTTTTTTTTTTTTTTTAATAATTAAAAAAAAAAAAAAAAAATCCAAAAGGGGGGGGGGAGTTTAGGGGTTTTTTTTTTTTTTTTTGGGGGGGGGGGGTTTACACACATGAAAATACCAAAGGGGGGGGTTAACCCCCCCAAACCCCCCCCCCCCCTCCCTGCGTACGCGCCTGATCCCCATAGCTACACATGAAGAGAATTGGAATCATTTACTGCTCGATTTTTGTATCAAGAAGTTTAAAAGGTTATATTGAAACATCAAGCTGCATAGCATAGTAATTCTTCGACCTTGTTGAGTTTATACTATTATATGTTAACGTTAAAGTTGTAATCACAAAGATTTTCGGATAGTCAACCTACAGTATCACCTATAAAATGTTGTGAACATAATTAGAATGGTGACTTTCGTGATTTCGATCACAAAAGAGCATCGACATTGCCCTTGAATTGTTCTTTTTTCTTCAAAAAAAATAAATTCGTGTTTCGTTGTGATATATATTTATATTCATGCGCTATATAAAAATGAGTTTATCATCATCATCATCATATTATCATATTAAAATTATTATAAATGTTTAGAAACCTATGTCTCTTCTTCATTATCATCACAGTTAAGATACTTTGAACTTCCATTTATCATGTTCTACAGTCAGGAAGAGCTATAGGATTCACGAGGATGGTCATCGCTCATGTTGCAGCATTCGAAACTATCAGAACTCATGGAATCTGCACTCATGCCTTGTGAAATCATGGAAAACCTTGCCCCTAACATATTCATTTCATAATGGGATGAGACATCATCTGGTCTGCTGTAGTGATGGAAACACCTTCTGTTCATACTTTGCAGTGGTTCCTCATAATCCGAGTCACTGCTTACAGCATTCTGTTTCTGGCTTTCGTCAGATGTATTTGATGTATCGGATGGATTTTCTTTGACAGCATTTGAAGAGAGCCCAGCTTTTGCCCGAATGATCCTGTACATAACTACAAGACCTACAGCAAACAAGCATATGGTTAGAAATACACTTCCAGTTATCCCCAAAGCTGTAACAAGAATGAAGTGATTTCTCAAAGTCTCCGCCATGTCTGTGATGTTATCCTGCAGAGACACAGAGTTGGTCATTATGCTGTGTGGCGGCGTAAAAGCCGACGCTTCCATAGGTCGCTTTGACGGTAACAAGGAATTCCCAAGTGAGTTAGGCATCTCAATAGATACATTTCCTCTGTAAACTGACCTACTTGATTCCCAGTAAACCATAGTATCACAAATAACAGTGTTTCCTCTTTTGATTGTCGAAAGTGATGTCAATATCAAATCAAATGCGACAACGGCTTCATCACTGTTGAGTATACCTTCTTCTTCTTTAACGACAACTCCGTTAAAGTGCCATTTAACCTTGACAATCTCACCACCATAGCAACCGATGCAATGGACTTTGCAAACAAGAGTAACATTCATTGCATCTCTTGCCACATCATCTGCGTCGGATTGTTGTAATATGAGAGATACATTTCGGCTGTTAGATATTATGTTCATTGAAGGTCTATCATGGGCCAGTGATATATCTATCATCGATGTCGCGTTTGATTCACCAACAGCATTTGAAGCAGAACAAGTAGCAAGGATGTATGTACCATTGTATAGTAGTAATTGGTCCATACTGATCTTGAGCGTTCTCCCGGTTTCGTTGCTACATGATTTCTCAATTGGAGGAATGCAAGTCCATGATACCTTCTGGAAACTCGGATTCCCACCGCCGCTGCAGTTGATCTTTACATCATCAGTGTTGTTTGGTTGTATAACTATGTGGGAAGGCGTAGCACTAAGGTTGGGTTTATACAGAACTGAAAGGGGACCAATCGTGCAGGATAGGCGCTCTGGTGCTGACACAGTAGAGACCAAACAATTAATCAACTGAGAATCCGCAAGACGAGTGACGTTAATCTCACGTTCAGAGACAACTTTTTCTCGTGTAGTTTCATCTCGTCTCGATACCACATGAACACCATGACTATTTTCATCTATATCCCATGATATATTAACGATCGGGTGGCCACGCGTCACCTCGCACCACACTGAATAAATCTCATTTTCGTAAACTGTTTGGGAACTTTGAGGCCCGCACTCAATCTCATCTTCCCTTGGAAAATACTGCAGCACGATCCTGGCATCCCTGGATTCACACGACCTCATCATAAAGTTGGAGTCCATGTAGTTTAGAACACATCGTTGGGTTTGTTCTGTTCTACCTACATTCAGAACCGTTAGTACCGATGTTATTTCGTTGATCACAGTACTAGGTGATTGCGAAATGAGAATTTCATACGTATTGGGGTTCAAAACCCAAATCAACGAATCTGTCATCCGGTTGACATTGAAAACTTTGCAGATGAAGAAGGCATCTTCTCCTTCTGTGATGATCTCATCCTTTGGTTCGGTTTGAAAATACGATCCGCAGGTGCACAACGCGCCCGAAAACAAACCCCAAAATAATATACAATGTAGAACGATCATGATTAGCGCTGAATTCTGGAGCCCGTAAGTTTAAAAGGGCTAACCAATAACCATCCACACTCTTTCAGTCCAAGTTTATAACTAGACTTGTTTATTGTTATGTTTGATATATAAAAAAGATATGCGGTATATAATACATCTTGAAGTGAGTTTGCGTCATTAATATTGTTAAAAAATGAATATCTTTCTTCCGAAACTTGTTGACAAAAAAAAAATATTTACCAAGTGATTAATGGCCCACTGTGATCCCACTCTACTCGACTTCAAAGTCTTGTTTCATATGAAGTGATCTACACTCTCTAGAATATACATTTGAATTAATCAAATCGATTGTGCATTGGCTTTCAAAGATGTAAAGAATGACTTTGTTCTATAGGGAAATGAAACAGTTATAATGTGAAATTTCAACACTGAGGCTTTCAATGTTGATAAACGTAAATATTACAAAGTGTTTTTATTTTTTTAATGTGATCATACTGCACAAGTATACTTTTTTGACATTCATTTGGCAAACCTATGCTACAAGCTAGGGTAAATTCACACAAATAATAATGACAAAAGATGATAAACCTATATGACTTCACACGCACATAACATTTTGTGCGATTAATACAACATTTCGTCGTGGAATCCACGAAGTGGCACAACCCCCCAAAATCGCGTCAAATTCAGTTTTTAGGTTTTTTCCGTTTTGAGCATCTATGAACCATTGTTTTTTCTTTCCCAAAGTTTTGGAATGTAATTATGCTTAATTAGTGAAATAATTAAGATTACCCTAGCGACACGAGCCCGGAAAATCCGATTCTAAGAATCCACGAACTGGCACAAGTGCGCGTGTCGGTGTACGCTCTGCGATTCTGGCAGAGCGGAAAATCCACGAAGTGGCACACTGTACTGATCCAGTCATCACGGACTCTAAACTTGTCGCTAATCACGGTTATTCACCAACAAATATTGTCGATTTAGATCGGAACGACAATGGCTAGAGTTGGTAAGATGTTTACGTTGTTTTAATCTCATTTATGCACAATATTCAGCTCCAAAGAGTGACATTTGGAAGCAAGTTTATTGCTTCTCCAGATTATTGCCCGACCTATACGTTTTTGTGTAGGGTTTTTGTTGTTGTGTAACTTTCTAAGTTAGATGTAAACATGTTACTGTTAGACTTGAAAGTCAATTAATCTTGTTTTTTTCTTCATATAAGTGCTAATATTTTGTCTTTGCCTTGGCATAATTCTGTATCATGTTCGAAACCATTTTCATTCTGAACATTTAATAAGTTATTTTACTAGACTCTATTTAGATCTAGTCTAGGGTCTAGTAGGGAGGCAGGGTCTAGATCTAGAGTCTAGTCTGACTCTAGATCAATCTAGAACTTAGAAGGATGTCTAGGTCTAGATTCTAGACCCTATTTTAATTTTTAATGGCCTGGTCAGCTCAGACCTCAGTATAGTATACAGCAGGGGCGGCAATTACTATTCATAACCGGGAAGGGGGGGGGGGGACGAAATGCGAGGGAAGAGGGAGCAGTGGCGTAATGAGCAAAAACAGGGGGGGGGGTCAGAAAAAAAATCTGCATCACTCTTACATGTTACATGCGCCCCGCAAAAGTTTTCAAGTGGGGGAGTGGGCTGAAGTATTTAAGATCAGGTAGAGTGAAGCAAGTGGATCCTAAATTGGCGTAGGGTCCAGGGGCAAAGCCCCAGGGAGGGTCAAGGCGTGGAGCCCCATGAAGCTTAGGGGCTTTAGGCATTCGATTACGGTAAGATGAGCATCAAGGGGCCTGCCTTATGCACATGGCGGGGTCCAGGGGGCAGAGCCCCCGGAAGTTGGGGGGATTTTAGGCATTTAACCCGTTCCTTCCGGGAACCTGGTATACCAGGCTCCCGTGGAGCCCACTCACAGACGGGGACCTGGTATACCAGGTTCCCATAATAGGCAGGTAAATGACGTCTTTACAAGCCTAAAATTGCCCTTCCCTGCCATTAATTCACTAAACTAGTGTATTTGAGGGTTTATCCAAAGTATATGCTATCATTATCCATTACTTCTGTTTTGTTTACTTTAATATTATTCATTATAATTGTACTTTTTCATAAGCATGTCAAGTTTTCTCTCACATGAAATTCGTACAGCAGCGTATGCAGCTCCGCGATGTCTGTCCCAGAGATATTGACTTTCGCTGAGACCTTCCATGCACAGAATACTAATACTGCTGGTATTTCAATTGGGAGCAGCGCAAAGCTTATAACCAAAGCATAACGGCACGCGCGGAACAATGCACTTCACTGCACTTGAAAGGAAAAGCCAAAGCCGGTCAACTCTCTATTGTCAACAACAATACAAGCAGTATTATAAGTCTAAAGCAAGATGGCGCGACTGCGAAAAAAGTTCTATTCAACTTTGATAAGGCTCGCGAGGCTGTACTCGATTTAGTCTCCGATAACGAGTTTTGATCAGGTGTATTTTGGATTTATTATTATGATATTTTTATCACCGACCCCCCTCCCCCTCCATACAACAAGCTCAGATTTATTATTTAGTTTGTCTCTTTTTTTTTTGTTTATATTTTTTGGCTAAAGTATGATGTCCTACGTATAATAGTAACGTCAATATATATACTAAACATTTCTGTACAGCAGTTTGATGCAACAGAGATTTACATTCAAAAGTTTTACTTTTTATAAGTATAGGACAGTAATATTCTTCTCATTTCGACTTTATCAGCCGCTCATTCTCTATAGCGTTCCCTATTTCGTTCCCTATACTAAATGTAAGGTATATGTGAGGGGGGTGGGAGGTATATGTGACAGGGGATATAAATTATTTGAGAAAGAGGGGGAGATAGAAAGTTATCTCCGACCCCCCCCCCCCTCCAGCTCTGATTTTGTTTCTTTTATGTTCGTCTCTTTTTTGTTTGATTATATCTTTTCGCTAAAGTATAATGTCTGACGTATAACATCAGGGATATGTTATAATAATTAATCTCAAGGAAGGGATGATGCCGGCATACAAGTAAATGGCGGAATAGTAGACAACATTATGAAAGATGAAGATGGAAAACGACATAAAAAGAGAGAGAGGGAGAGAGAGAGGGGCTGGGCGGGGGCAGGAGAGACAGAAAAGTTGGACGATATTTTTCTCACCGACTACCCCCCCCCCCCCCCCCCTCCCCCCACACCTCAGATTTTTTCTTTAGTTTTTCTCTTTTTTGTTTGTTTATATCTTTTGGCTAGAGCATAATGTCCGACGGATAATAGTACCGGTAATATAGCATAATAAAAGTTTGTTTATATCAGTTTGATGCAACAGAAATTTACATTCAAAAGTTTTATTTTGTATAAATATTGTACAGAAATATTCTTCTAATTTTGACATTATCAGCCGCTCGTTTTCTATTTCGCTCCCTATAATAAATATAAGATATAATGTACATCATCAGGGATAATTTTATGTTATAATAATTAATTTCAAGGAATTTGCTGCCGGCGTACAAGCAAATGGAGGAATAGATAACAATAAGAAAGATGAAAATGGGAAAAACGACATTGACAGATAGACAGAGAGACAGGCATAGAGAGAGAGAGAGAGAGAGAGTGGGGGAGCAGAGAGAAAAAATAGAGATAGAGGGGGGGGGGGGTAGAAAGTTGGACGTACTCTGTGCCGTATTTATTTTTATAGTATTTGTCGCACCACCCCCACCCCCTCCTAGATCAGATAAATTATATTATTTAGTTTGTCTATTTTTTGTTTGTTTATATCTCTTGGCTAAAGTATAATGTCCGACGAATAATAGTATCGTCAATATAGCATACTAAATGTTTGTATCAGTTTGATGCAACAGAGATTTACATTCAAAAGTTTTACTTTGCATAATTATTATTCAGTAATCTTCTTCTCATTTCGACGTTATCAGCTGCTCGTTTTCTATTTCGTTTCCCATAATAAATATAAGGTATTATGAGTACATCATCAGGGATATGTTATAATAATCAATCTCACGGAAGGAATGCTGCCGGCGTACAAGCAAATGAAGGAATAGAAAACAATATGAAAGATGAAGATGGAGAACGACATTGACAGATAGACAGACAGACAGACAGAGAGCGGGAGAGAGAAAGAGGGGGGGGGGAAGAGAAAGTTGGACGTCACGGTATAGTCTGTACTGTATACATTTTTATGATATTTGTCTCTCCGACCCCCCCCCCCCCTCCAGTTGTGATTTGTTTTCCTTTAGTTTTATGAATGTACAATGTCCGACGTATAATAGTACCGTCAATATAGCATAATAAACTTCTTTTTGAAATATCAATTTGATGCAACAGATATTTACATTCAAAAGGGTTACTTTGTATAATTATTGTAAAGTAAAATTCTACTCATTTCGACATTACCAGCCGCTCCTTTTCTATTTCGTTTCCTATTCAAAATATCAGGTATATTTGTACATCATCAGGATTATGTTATAATCATTTATCTCAAAGAAGGAATGGTGCCGGCATACAAGCAAATGGCGGAACAACATTGGCAGATAGACAGAGAGACAGACAGAGAGAGAGGGAGAGAGGGGGAGAGAGAGAGGAAAAAGATAGGGAGAGAGAGACACATAAAGAGAGAGAAAAAGAGAGAGAAAAAGAGAGAGAAACAATCATTTCTCATCATCATCTTTTTGTCTGTGACATTTTAGCATATCACATATTCTTGTTCATTCCTTTATCTCTTATGATTGATATTATCTTTGAATGATTGCAAAAAAACAACAAGACCCCACTCCCCCCAAAACACAACAACAAAAAACCATGGTTATACATGTAGGATCATCAATGCTGTAAGCCAGTTCATTGTCATTCAATTATACCCTTACCTTACTTCCGTTCTTCTATTGTTGGAGTTTATAACCATGACAACAACCTTTACATTCGACAACGTTCATTGTTCCTCTTACGTAACTTAGCCGTGAGATCATGGGCCAAAGACAAAGACAGCTCTTTTCACATATTCTATATAGGTCCCAAATACTTGCAGACATTTCTGTGTCATTTTTATTTGTATGTACTTTGTCAATACATACTTACAAACTATAATTGTCAACATTTGCCAATATATTCATACATATTGATATTATATAGCGCCTTTACATAAAACATGATCAAAGCGCTTTTCATTAGTAAATAAAACAGAATAATTATTAGCTCTCCAGGCAATACTTACAAACTATTTCGTTTCCCTATATCATCTTCCGCTCTAGAATCCTATCTTGTTTATTTATTTATTGTGTACTTTTCCTTGTCTCCCTCTCCATTATTCTTCTGTTTTTGAAAGAGAAAGTTTCATTCTTTTTATTCTTTCTCTTATAATATTATCCACCTACTTCTAGATGACCCTTTTGTGTTAAAGTATAATGTCCGATGTATATTATTTCCGTCGATATAATATGAACGTTTCATTTTATTTTGATGCAACAGATATTTACATTCAAAATCAAAATTTTTACTTTCTATAATTTGTGTACAGTAATATTCATTTTGACATTAACAGCCGCTCGTTCTCTATTTTTGTTCCCTAGTATTTGAGATATATGTTTTCATCATCATGGATATGTTATCATAATTTATCTCAAAGAAGGAATGATGCCGGCATACAAGCAAATGACGGGAAAACATTGACAGATAGAGAGAGAGAGAGAGAGAGGGAGATAGAAAGTTGGACGTAGTCTGTACTGTATTTATTATTATGCTAGTTGTCTATCTGATCAGCCCCCCCCCCCCGTTCCGAATGTTTCTTTAGTTCTTAAAAAAAAAATCTTTTCGCTAAAGTATAATGTCCGACCAAGGAGTTTTCCTTCGTCCGACGTATATTAGTTCTGTCAAAAAGATTGCTTCATATTGATTGTATGCAAAAGAGATGTTTTTATATCCAAACTCTTACTTGTTTAATTATTGTACAGTAATTCTTCTCATTTCGATATCAGCCATTAGTTCCGTTTTTTTCTTATCATTTTAAAAATATTGTATAATAATTTTTCTCAAAATCGGAAGGAACAATTTCGGTATAAAAACAAATAGCGGAACAGAAAGCAGTACCAGAAGAAAGACGGAAACTGGCGTTGAGAGAGCGAGCGATCAAGAGAGAGAGAAGCAAACATTTCCCCTATCATCTTTTTGTCTGTGACATTTTATTTAATCACATCCTCTTGTTTTTTCCTTTATATTTCCATGATTGTAATATATTTGCATCAATATTTTAGATAGGGTAAAATCTGGCTATGCGTTATGATTAACAATTCTTATTTATATGTCGAAACGTGATTTAGGAAATCGCGGAACAGAAAACAGTATGAAAGAGATGAAGTATAATGAACGGTTTTTAGAGAGTGAGAGAGAGAGAGAGAGAGAGAGACAGACAGACAAGACAGAGAGAAAGAGGGAGAGAGAGAAAGTTGGGCGCATCGTTATATAGTCTGTACTGTATTTATTAGTATGCTATTTTGGCTCTCCTTTCACCCCCCCCCCCCCCCCCCCCCCCCGTTCTGGTTTCTTCTTGAGTTTCATTTGATCATGTTTATATATTTTCGCTACAGTAGAATGTCCGACGTAAATTATAACAGTCAACTTTGGCTGATAAACTATTTCAATTCAATTTGATGCAACAGAAACTTACATTGAAATATTTTACTTTTTATAAACTGTGTATTTTCTCATAAAATCGAGTATCAAAATAAAAGGAGATAAATAAGAAGAATAGAAAGAAGAAGAAAACGAAAAAGAAGGAGGAGGAATAAGAGTGAGAAGAAAGAAAAAAGATACGGAGGAGAAAGAAGAAGAACAAAATAAGGAGGTAGAAGAGGAAGAAAAGATAACGAAGAAAAAAACCTACCTACGGAAGAGCTGAAAGAACTTAGGGGTTGGAACACGGCAGATTGCCAAATGATCTGCGCATGCGCTAAGTTCCTGCTCGTCGAAGCGACTGACCAGGCTTTGGTCGCTTCAACGCACACGCATTGTGCCGCGCGCTGAACAGTCGCACGCTACGGCAGCGAAGGAGTTGAGTTTTCGATTTTTAATCTCGTTTGTGGGGTGGCTATTAGGCTGAATAATTTCGGAAGGAACGGGTTAATTACGGTCCAATGAGCATATTTTGATACATTATTTGTGACACTTGCATGCAGGTCACTAATTGGAATGGGGTCCAGGGGGCAGAGCCCCCAGAAGCTCAGGGGTTTTAGGCATTAATATTACGACCAGATGAGCATCCAGGGGCCTGCCTTAGGGCACTTGGTGTGGTCCAGGGGCAGAGCCCCTGGAAGCTATAATGCTAAGCTCTTGAGAACTGTTATTTCCAGTATTTTAGTGTTAAAGTATATTATAAGAACAAACTAGCAGTAGGGCGTAGTAAATGAAAAACTTGTAAACAGAATAACATGGGGCGTGGGTTGAGGGTTTGGTTGAGGACTAATATTGTTTAATTTCCTTTAAAGGGTTTTATATCTATTTTACTTGCTACTTACAAAGAACAAGTAACTTTAATCTGTAAATTGATGCTGCATAAATTCTCAAAATGTGAGACTATATGTTGTTGAAGCATCCAAAGGCAAAAAGGAGAGTTCCTTTGTTCATATTAAGCTGAGATGTATAAATAAAAGAGCACTAGTCGAACTTTCCAAGGTTACGCAAAACATGCAGTACAGCCTAATTGTTGAATTGTTGAATTATGAAATGAAATAATTATATATTTGCATGATTCAATCAGAATATTTGTCAAATAAAAAATAAAGGCCAAACTCTTCATCAACAATACACCATAGTATTTGAAAGCAAAATAAAAACACACTGCGTTCATGTGGCTACTATATAGCCTGGTAGGTGCACACAAATTACTGTTTAATGTCTGCTGGTTTGAACCTACGTGAATGGCCGTATCATGTTTGTGTTGTTCAGTGGCAATTCTAACAGTGCGGTATCTCAGTGCACGAATGATACTTATAGTCCTGGATCTACGTGAAAGGCACAATATTTGAAAATCAAATTTTCTCAAGTATACAAGCACTTGGAGAGGAATGATTATCATTTAGAAGTCCGTAGTAAGTGTCCCTTTGCATGTATTCAAAACCACCCAAAAAATCTGATAAACAAAATTAGGAGAGGACCAACACTCATGCATTATCTTTAATCACTTTTAAATATTAATACTAATAAAGTAAACATAGGTGGGTCTAAAAGTAATGACTTCTTGATTTGATCTTTAGTATCACTCACAAAGGCTCTATTAATATTGGGTCAACATTTTGTTGAATAGTTTTTGTATAATATATTTCTTTTGTTAACTTTCTGCAGACTACATCCAACAACTGCAGATGTGTTAGTGCGTTGGGATGATGGAGCAACAAATGGCGTATCTGCAGGAGATTTGCAGTACGAATCTCCTCTACGAAAGGGCTCTACAGCAACTATGATGTGGGAAGGTTTACCATGGGAAGCCACAGCTCTTGGCGTTAATAACTCTGAAGATCAAGAAGACACCACAGAATCGGAGAGTGATGTACCACTGGCCAGTGGCCACCATCGTCCAAGTATGTAGAGTATTATCATACTTATTTCATCATACTGCCTTATAAATATAATGAAGGGATATGTGGATCTTGCTTGTAATTTTTGTTATTATAATTTGTTTGCCTTCAACCTTTTGGTATCTTTTATCTTTCAATGGTCTTCCGGCCTGTAGGCAGGAGTAGTTGGAAACATGTATATTGTGCATTTGAATAATTTTTTTTTTTTGGTAGCATTTTATGGTTGTCTGAACCACTTTACTCTAAATTATGAATGTATATGAAAAATTTTGCAGTGCAAATAAAGAAAAACAGGACTCCATATAATACAATAATTTTGCAGGGGAGTTAAACATATGCAAACTTAATTGCTGAAAATCAATATTACATGTGCAAAATGTTACGTTGCTATTAATTTTCATCTCTTTTAAAAAAAAATTATTTTAAAAAACACATTGCTAAAAGGCCCATCAAAAAGAATTGAGGCAATCATTATCAAAAGAAAGTCACTCAAGACCCAAACACACTTACCATATGCCAGTTTTTTTTTCTTATTCTAGTTCGATACATATAATTTTTAACTTCATTTCAAAACCAGCTTAGTCCAATTAATCAATTACTTGCAAATTAAACACAAACTTTATTTCTCTATTTTCAGAATGCCACACAAGCATGAGAAAGACAACGGCAGAGCAGCCCAATACATCCATGAACGAGACAATGGCAGAGCAGCCCAACACATCCATGAACGAGACAATGGCAGAGCAGCCCAACACATCCATGAACGAGACAACGGCAGAGCAGCCCAACACATCTATGAACAAGACAATGGCAGAGCAGCCCAACACATCCATGAACAAGACACCGGCAGAGCAGCCCAACACATCCATGAACGAGACAACGGCAGAGCAGCCCAACACATCCATGAACAAGACAATGGCACAGCAGCCCAACACATCCATGACATCAGTTTGGCATCAATGTGACAGTTTTTTCTGCACAGGGGGGGGGGGGGGGGGGGGGGGGGGGTATGGGCTGCATGTCACATACGTAATTGCCTCCTATGCTTCACTCACTGTTCACAGAGTGAGAACTGCTTGAACCACAATGTTGCATTTTGTTCTAACAGTATTGATGTAAGTTTATTTCATGCAGCTCTACCAGCAGGTATGCAAACACCATTTTTGAGCGTCAAGTAACGCCTGGCTGGAAGGCGTCCCCAGGGAGTGGAGATTGTGCACACAGTGTGTGCGGGCAAGCACTGAATCCAATGACCGGGGTAATAATATATCTGTAAAGTGCTTAGAGATGTCCGAGATGTATTAAGCGCTATATAAAAGCTGAATATTATTTTTATTTTTATTATTATCTCTCATTGAAGGTAGACCTGCGGTACTACATGTACATCCTCTATCATTGAAGGTAGAGCTCAGGTAGACTCGCGTGGTATTGCAGGTCTATGTGCAACCAATGAGAGTGCAATGGACGTTCAAGATGTTCATGATGTACCAGACATGTTTGGCCAAGATCTATTTGATCATTCTGTGCTGCTGTATTTGACTTGCAACAGGTTATCTACTTCCCTCAATCTAAGAGAAGCGAACTGTTTTATAAGAAATTACAATTTCACCATGCATAACCTTGCTTCCAAAGAGTGTACATGTTTTTTGTCACATGAAGGACAGACACGGTGTGGAGCTTGTGAAATTTCTTGTAGAAGAAGATGCCAAGGATGTAGATGTCACAGATTAGATGACATGCAGTCAGAAAAGGGGAGTCCCGAGATTGAGGTCCTCTGATGATGGCACATCTGCTAGCAGTTGATTGGATAAACTTCATCATAGGCAATCAGAATAGCCAAAGGTGATTGGAGTAGATAATAATAATAATAATAATAGTGGCTATTTAAATAGCGCAAATTGCAACAAAGCCTCTAAGCGCTATTATTACCCTTGTCAACGGATACACACTGCAATCATTCCTGCACGCAAAGGGCACAATTTCCACTCCCTAGGGAGTATTCCAGCCAGTCGCTAAGGAACCACTTTTTTTTAGAGGGAAGCTGATGAAATTATTCACAAAAATGATAATTAGTTGGATGCTAATAATTATATTGCAACCCTCCTGTTATTTCAAAATGTGCTAAATTAACATGTGAAATGTAAGATGTTTACCGACGTGACCTTCTTTAATTATAATCATATAATGCTTGTGTCAGAAATTGTGTATAATATGTGAGATATGCAATCAGAAATGCATGTTTAGTCAAAGATCGTGAGATGGGAAAATATGCTATACTTGTTTAACAAACATAACACAGTTGGCAATACATCATTTTTGTTATGGTTTATCCTTCAAACTTAAGCAAATTGGAATTGTCTTCAGTCTGTCATTTTTGCCAAAAAGAATAAAACAATTATTCAAAATAGGTTACGTTTCTGCACAAGATAGTTTCTGGAATACATTATGAATATAATCTACTGTAGTTCATGCTATTGTCACTTCACTTATCTTACCATTGCCCCGATGCAGAAAACGATTAATTGTAACTTACAATCGATTGTAACTCTTTCTGCATCAAGGCACATATCTCATAAAACAATATTTACCCAACTTTTCCTTTTTTAATAATTTGTAGGTAAGTAGAATCAGGCAGGCAGGATAACAATTTATAATAAATTTTGCTTTTTTATTAAATTGTATGAACATTTATAATAATTGAGGAAATTACATCCCCAAATTGTCTCATTAATTCATGTGTTGTAATAGGTATGAATTTGGGTTAGCATATACATATTTAGTACATACAATGTATATTGAATATTCTACACTCATTGATACTGTCCCCAATTTCAGGACTAATGAATACTACTCATGTCCCTCACAATTGTGTATAAGATGAATAGATATTTTACACTAGGCATAAGTTGTACATGTAAATTATATTGAATAGTTTGTGCAGATAATGGAATTTTATCGATAAGAAATATTATATTGCAATTGATTTGTTTTATTACGCTTTAAACAGTTATTATTGTAAATATGAAAAGATGTTTGAATACACATGGTAAGTTATATATTGAATTGCATGTAGTTGAGTTGATTTATAAAGATTGCTAAATTTAAATATATTTATTCATTATGCAAAAATGAAATAGTTGATATGGTAAATTTGAAGTGATATTGAATTGAATTTAATAATAAAATTTATTTAAAGTACCGTTTCAAGTGTTATATATTTATATATCTTCATGCTTGCTTCTCTATTCAATCCATAACGAATTGTTATACATTTCTTTGCTTCTTTGCATTGTTGTCTTCAAATATGTGCCCATCTTGTTATTGTGCTACCATTACTCTTCAAGGTCGCTGCTTTAGATGGGTTAGCATAGATGATTATGGATAACAGGTTCACATGAACAAAAGTCTGCTAATGATTTTTCAATTAATAATGGTATTGTGTAGGAACTATATAGTTGAGTTGATATATAAAGAATGCTTAATTGAAATATATGTATTCATTTATGCATGAATTTGAAGTGAAGTCAAATATTGAATTGAATTGAATTATGAAATTTATTTAATGTAATGTTTCATGTGTTATTTAATTATGTATACCTTCATGCTAGTTTTCTATTCAATCCATAACAAATAGTTATACATTTCTTTGCTTCTTTGCATTGTTGTCTTCAAATATGTGCCCATCTAGTTATTGTGCTACCATTACTCTTCCAGGTCGCTGTTTTAAACGGGTTAGCATAGATGATTAGGGATAACAGGTTCACGTACATGAACAAAACTCTGCTAATGATTTTTCAATTAATAATGGTATTGTGTAGTATTGTATTCATAAAGCGAAATAAATTTCAATAAATTATCGAAGAGAAGAGATATCAGAGTAAGTCAATCGTAGCAATGAATTATCATAAAGGTATCGTGATAGGTCATATACTTTTGTTTGTGTAATAGTCACATCGTTGAGGTTAAACAAATGTTTTATAACGATTTGTAACGTGTAAAAAACAACTTTACTGTAATTCAGTATGAAATGAAGTTACTTTAAATGTTGCATTTAATACATAATGAAATGTTGAAATAAATTCTAGTAAAAATTCATAATCATATCTGACTACTATGCGATTGTGTGTGTGTGTGTGTGTATTCATGAGGGGGCGGGGTAGACAGATCCACACAAAACAAGCTTGAAGTTCGAGATTGAAGTGAGAATGAATGATAGTGATTATAATTTAATAATTAGTCGCAAGGCTTGGTGATTGAATCAAGTAATATAACTATTCTGAAAAGCTAGAAACATCATCTTAAACGATATATAATATAATAAATAACCAGTTTCAATTATGTATTAGGAATACATGATTTAATATATTATGTTTAACAAGGAATTAAGGGGGCTTTTTATTGATACTCGTCTTCGAGAATGGAAGTTCAATTGTTCCACAGCGCAAAAATTAAAGGAGTTAATAATGTATCCACCTTTCTAGCATGGAAATTGTATCGATATAATTATATCGAAATTAAATTAACTGAATAATCCTAACAGGCCCCCATGTTCTTGTCATTATCTTTACAAAAGCATTGTTTAAATTTGACACAGAAATTGTAAGGCGATCTTGAATTTCTGACCATTGATATTTCTTGAAGTCTCCACATGGGGTGTTGTTCCAAATTATTGAAAATTGGAACAATCATTTTTATGCGAGGGTTGCCTTTATAGCACAAATGGTGGAGGGGCCGGGGGGGGGGGTTGTTCCCTCAAACCAAAATTGAAGAAAAAACTAATATAAAAGAAAAGGGGTCAGCTTTGGAAAGAAATACAAAAGGTTTATACCCCCTCACCCCCCCCCCCCCTCCCCCTAGTAATGTGCATGCCCCCCAATCAGTCCGACCACGCTACACCACTGTCACAAGTGCATGTGCCACTTCGTGGATTTTTTAATGCGCGAGATCAAGTGTGCTATGCGCGGCACGAGGGCTATGTGCCACTTCGTGGATTTGTTTACGTGCGCGCTGAAAGAATTCACGAAGCGGCACACGTGTGTGTAGCCTTGTTGTGTTATAATTGTACGCATGTCAGATATATATTATGTGTGGAAAGAAAGAGTAGATTCTCTTCTTTCTTTTCATACATAATATGTTCTATTTATCGGAAGTAAGCGCCTCGAATTAGCTGGTTGAAATAAGGCATGATCTTTAATCGCGTTTTATTCCGAATGTGCTTATGCGCTTTAGCGGTCGCGTGTGACGGTTCGTGGATTCTTCGACGAAATAGAAAGCTTTTAACCCCAATAATAACACCAAATGGTGTCCACCCGACAAAACAAGTTTAGAATAATGAATTTATTCGAGTAAACTCTACCAAAATATCTAAGTCTGAAACCCGGAAGTGCACGTAGAGTCGGGCCTCTATCCGTGACGTCACGAACGGGAGTCATGGGCTCAGTGAGAGTGAATGGCAGTGATATCCCTACGTAAATGCTATCCTGTCAGAGCTTAGATTTGTTGTTGTTAAGGAGTATATTTGATGGATTTTCTGTTTTCATTTGAATGAAGAATAACGAAGCAACATTTTCAGTCGCTGATTTCTTTTTATATCCTCATATTCACCTATTTGGTAGAGATTTAAGGGTTCCATGACACATGCTCCGCCGACGATTGCTCCGCCGACATTTACTCCGCAAAACGCGACAATTGCTCCGCGACATTTGCTCCGCGACATTTGCTCCGACGTCAAAATGCTCCGCCGACAGTTGCTCCGCCGACAGTTGCTCCGCCGACAGTTGCTCCGCCGACAATTGCTCCGCCGACAGATGCTCCGCCGACAATTGCTCCGCCGACAATTGCTCCGCCGACAATTTCTCCGCCGTCAATTGCTCCGCAAAACGCGACAATTGCTCCGCCGACATTTGCTCCGCCGACATTTGCTCCGCCTGAAGCGACACTTGCTCCGCCGACATTTGCTCCGCCGACATTTGCTCCGCCGACAATTGCTCCGCCGACAATTGCTCCGCCGACAATTGCTCCGCCTGAAGCGACAATTGCTCCGGTGACATTTGCTCCGCCGATAATTGCTCCGCCGACAATTGCTCCGCCGACATTTGCTCCGCTCAAAAATTGCCCCGTACAATACAAAGGCTACTACGACAATTGTTGCTCCTCCCAAAAGTACCCCTTAAAAGACAATGCTCCGCCAACAATAAAATTGCTCTCCGATCCAAAAGTGCGGCCTCTTGGAAGATATGAATGCTCCTCTGGTAATTAGTGCAATAAATGCTCAGCCGCTTTTTGCTATTCCCCATGTTTGATTAAAAGAGAAAATTGAGTTATAGCTCCTTATGCAACTTCTCCGGCGAAAGGTAATTACTCCGCTCAAAATCTGTTTCCTGTATTACTCATTAGCTGATCCAAAGCTCAAGGCTATCTCTCTCTCTTTCTCTCCTGCTCCTCCTTTTCCTTTTTACACCCTTTCTTGTCTTCTTGGCTCTTTTCTTTCCTCTCATGCTATTAGTCTTTTTTCAATTTCATCACTTCTTCTCTTCTCCCCCTCTCGAGTTCTATTTCTCTCGTGAAATTGTAACGTAATGTAGTACATTCTTGTTTAGAATAGTATTTTCAATAATATCCAGTCCGTTTTCTATAGGTTTCTTTCCTTCAGTTAAGTGTATGTAGCTTTACTATAATTATATATATATATATATATATATATATATATATATATATATATATATTAGTGTGTAAAACACCCCGTCTCATTCGAGTACTTTGTTTTCACTGACTTTAAGGGACTCACGGAGCCACCGGAAGAAGAGCAATTGGCTTATTATGAAGAACTAACATCAAACTGCAACAGAATGATTTGTATAAATGGAATAAGCAGAAAGGCTACCATCTAATTTTCCCGTCTGAATGGGTTCTCTTCTCTACGTATAAGTGCCCTTCAAAGCTTATTTTGATCCCTCCCCTGTTGTTTTCTAGAACTTCCATGATGAACTAGTACATTGTAGTAAGATGCATGTGCTTGCTTGCATTGAGGTTATTTCAGGTCTTACATATTGATGAGCTGTTTGAAATTAACTAGGAGGTATGCGCGTATTGGGAATGTGGCTTGCTGCTCTACTTTTTTTTTAAAAACTTCCCACGACATGTAATGAGTGTTTAGTGTACATTATATGGGACATACAGTAATAGATGGAAAGTTATTTCAGTATATTCGAAATGACTTTTAGGTAACTCCTTTTTCCTCCCACTTCATCAACATTCATTGATTTCATTTCATATACATTATTTCATGAAATGCATTCAGAAAATGAAGAAGAAAAAAACAAAAACGAAAATAACCCGTGTAAAAAAAATATTGTCGGCGAAGCATTTGTCGTAGTACTAATAGCATTTGTAGTTTATGGGACACTTTTTGGGCGGAGCAAATGTCGTCGGAGCAAATGTCACCGGAGCAATTGTCGCTTCAGGCGGAGCAATTGTCGGCGGAGCAATTGTCGGCGGAGCAAATGTCGTCGGAGCAAATGTCACCGGAGCAATTGTCGCTTCAGGCGGAGCAATAATTGTCGGCGGAGCAATTGTCGGCGGAGCAAATGTCGGCGGAGCAATTGTCGCTTCAGGCGGAGCAATTGTCGGCGGAGCAATTGTCGGCGGAGCAAATGTCGTCGGAGCAAATGTCACCGGAGCAATTGTCGCTTCAGGCGAGCAATAATTGTCGGCGGAGCAATTGTCGGCGGAGCAAATGTCGGCGGAGCAATTGTCGCTTCAGGCGGAGCAATTGTCGGCGGAGCAATTGTCGCGGAGCAAATGTCGGCGGAGCAGTGTCGCTTCAGGCGGAGCAAATGTCGGCGGAGCAAATGTCGGCGGAGCAATTGTCGCGTTTTGCGGAGCAATTGACGGCGGAGCAATTGTCGGCGGAGTAATTGTCGGCGGAGCAATTGTCGGCGGAGCATCTGTCGGCGGAGCAATTGTCGGCGGAGCAACTGTCGGCGGAGCAACTGTCGGCGGAGCAACTGTCGGCGGAGCATTTGACGTCGGAGCAAATGTCGCGGAGCAAATGTCGCGGAGCAATTGTCGCGTTTTGCGGAGTAAATGTCGGCGGAGCAATCGTCGGCGGAGCATGTGTCGGGTTACCGATTTAAGACGAGTTTACTGCTTAGGAATTAAAGTTAAATCGTGCACTTATGAATAGGCGGATGCATTATATTGTCATCAGATGAACATGAGCAGTTTTGTAAAACGAATCGGTCTAGAACTATGATAGTACTTATCATAGATGTGTGTGACTGCCTCAAAAAAGGATACAGTACCAGTTAAACATTTTATGTTGTAAAATATCAAACTTGAACGAGATCATGCAAGCGCGCTTCCTCTATAATATTTTGGCGAGTGATGCGGCTCTTGCATGAACGTTCGTGGAGCGAGCAGAATCGGGAGGTAAGACCAAGCCGCTGCTCTAGGCGCTGCTTGCTTGTGATGGAACGTACGTGCGCTAGTTATATGTTTATCGGCAATTGCAAGAGAATGAAAGCGACGTTGCCAGCTAAGAAAAACAACTAACAAAGACTTGCTCCTGACTACCGGTGTCAGAATTGGTAGATGAAGGATGTTCAGGGCCAAGGAAGGCGAAAGACATGGGGAAAAAGGAAGAAGAAACCATCGGGAGATCGCTGTAGTGTGTAATGAACTGTGCATGGGTAGACAGCTACTGTTCACTCCGTGCCTGGGCCGATTTCAACACCAAAACAAAAATTGCATGGTGAAAATATCGACTAATAGCACATCGTTGGCATGTATATGTCATAATTTTTAAAAGGGGAATTGATATTAATACTATGAAGTACTAGGGGAAGGTAAAGAATTGTACATAGAATTATGATTTATTAGACTTTTCAGCCTTTGAAACAAAAATATGCAGAAAATCGTATCACTCTGCACATGTTTGCTATGGAACATCCGGGTACGTGAATATACTCTCTCCCGGACGTGAGGTCATAAATAGTAGACCAGCGTCGTGACTGATTTTCTATGCAAAGAGAGGCGGATATTTTAGAAATTTCAATTGAGGATTTCGAGTAGACAGAATTTTTTTGTGATATACTAAGTAATTGAAAAACTTAAAAATAACATATACTTGCCGTAGGTAACAAATTAAGGGACATTTATTTGCTTAGAGTATCAACTTTAACTGTCTCATTTCTCTTGTTGGAAACTGTTATCACTCTCCTTCTCTTCTTTTTCCCCTCAGAGGTTTGCCCTTCTTCATTTGAATGTTTATCAAATGGAGGAACATGTACTATCTTGAATCATATTGAAGTCTATGACCACGAATGCAGGTATGATTGTTAAACCCATAACAGTTTTGCGTACCTTTAAAGGGGAAATCCACACAGACATTAAGTTAGTTTAAATAGAATCAGAAAATGAGAGGACAGTTTAAGAAATTTCCAAATAAAAAAAAAAAAGTTTGAATTTTTGAATTGTTGCAATCAATCAATCGAAAATTGACAACACTGTGACATAGCTCCCTTCCCGTTCGCTCTGTACTAAGAAACTAATTAAAATTATTATTTTCCCTCAAGAAATTTTCAGCCATACATGCACCCTAAATATAATCATTGCAAATATGTGTTTTCATTAATCCCCTGTATGGAAACAAATCTATTCCCTCAACAATAGCAAAGAAATTGAAAATTTATGAAATGTTATTTAAATTACTTTTTGCGTTCCAAGAATACAACCATTTTTGCAGATCTTTTAAGCATTCCTAAGAAATGAAAACATTGTGACAAAACTTTGCTTTAAGTGAATGCCAAGACGAAATGTATTGGGGGCAGTGTAGAAAATGTAGCTGCGAGCAACAATTGCCCTTTTACATACTGATTCATATGTGGCTCTTTAGATACACAGTATAAAACTAACTGCACATTTGCCCATTTTGTTGCGCCTGATTTGTTCCTTTTATGTCAATGTGTTTTGCTTTTTTGTTTTGTTTTTGCTTTCTTTTTTTGAACAATTATTCAACATGGGATAATAATATTATAATTTTTTTGTTTTGTGTTCCATATTGATGCAGCTGTCCGTCTGGTAGATCGGGAGAAAATTGTGAAAATGGTAAGTAAAGGCAGTAAGTTCTCATTACAAAATACACTCTTTAAACTTACCTATAACTTTCCTGAATAATCATGTAATACTGTATAAGCCAATATCTTGCGTAAAGATATTTGCAGATTAAGGGTTCAAGGACAGATTTGTGAGTTATTAAATTCATGTAAAGCCACAACCTGCAACCTCAACCAGTTATATGCTTTATATGAGTATTATAATCATCATAATATCAGAATAATTTTGGGAGAATTGAATAATGAATAATCTGTTGAAGTGCCCCATGACGATCATTGTGGTCTCAAACTACGCCACATGACGCGGTAATGGCTCATTGGTAAGTATATAGACTTCATGTGTGACATGCGACAGAAGGAACTACAGTGAATTTTCGCCCGTGACATTTAATTAACTGGAAATATTTTGTTGTGTTGTTACATTTGCGATCATTGAGTGATTCACAAAATATGCAAAAATCCCCCCCCCCCCTCCCCATGTACAGTAATATGCATGACTTAAGGCTTAATAAAAAAGAATATGGTACAAGCTTTATATGAAGGTTTTTATGCCTCCGTTACGAAATAGCCGGAGGCATTATGTTTTCGGGTTGTACGTCCGTACGTCCCGTTCTCCTGATCACGTTATCTCAAGAACCGATGGATGGATTCCTGCCAAACTTAGGTCATGTATGTATCGTGCAAAGCCAATGACTTGATTAGATTTTGGGGCCACGAGGTCAAAGGTCAAAGGTCACAGAGCTCATTATGTATGCATAAATAGCTGGTGATCACATCATTAGTACCGATGGACGAAGTACCATCAAACTCAAGACATGTATGTATCTTGCAAAGCCAATGAACTGATTAAATTTTAGGGTCATGAGGTCAAAGATTAAAGGGTCATACATGTATATGAAAAATAGCTTGTAATCACGATATTCTGAGAACCTTTTAATGGATTACCATTAAACTTGAATTTGAAAAATTGCTTCTGTTTTGGTTTGTTTCTGGCGGAGGCATCATTTTCGACTGCGCGCAGTCGAAGTTCCATCTAGTTGAATATATTTTCAAGCTTGCCTCATTTAATATCCTATAAAGGAAATTGTATAAGCAAAATCATCACAATACAAGTAATTTCACATTTTAATGATTACAAACATTAAGAATCTCTAATTCGACCATAAAGTTGATTAAGTTTTGTCATCTTTTCATCCCATTAGAAGCTGATCTGAGCACAGTGGCGATCATAGGAATCGCAGTGGGCGTGGCCACTTTCATCCTTCTCTTTCTCTTCATCTGCTGCTCTCTTTACTTTTGTGGAGCAAGAAGGTACCAGGATCCTGTGTATGGTCGGAAACCAGCTCCGCTCATGCTCATGCCAATTAGAGTAGGTATTCAGTATTTGTAGTAGTAGCAATAGTAATGGAAATGGTAATAGTAATAGTAATGGTAATAGTAGCAGTGACAGTTGTAGCAGTAGTAGTAGTAGTAAAAGTAATAATATTAATGATATTTGATATTGATATTGATAATGATGATGATGAAGATAATAATAATCACAATACTAATAAATAACAATTATAATGATAATGATAATAAGTATAATAATATTGATAATGATAAGAATAGCAATGTTATTAATGATGAATAATAATGAAAAGTGCTTATGAATAATACTAATGACTTAATGATAACAAAAATAGACATAATGATAATACTGGTACTAATAATAATGATAATGATAATAATATGCCAATAATAATAGTAATTGTGACAACAACAACAATAATAGTAATAATGATAAAAGTAATGATAATGATGATAATAATAAACACAACAATAATTATAATTATAATAGGGGAAACATTAACAATAATGATAATGGTAATAAAAACAAAAACAATATAATAATGATAATCATAACAGTAAAATTAACAATAATGATAATAATAACAGTAATAATAATTATTATAATTATAGTAATAATAATTATAACAATAATAGTAATAATAATAATGATAATAATAATAATAATAGGGGAAGGAAAAAAGAACCCTGTGTTATTTCACACTTCAATATGAACTACAAACTCTGAAGCAAAAAAAATGGTTATTAACAGATCCTCAGTCTTTTTTTCACTCTTTTACTTGCCCATCCAAAAATAGGACCAGCTAAATACTTCAAGACATGCTAGTGACACTGTATGTTCCATGTGTAAAACATGTGGGGAATAAGTCATGATGCCCTAGCCCCTTCCCTAACTTCTGGTCATTCCCCTTCTCCTCCCCCTCCCTCCCTTAATGAGGAACTACATGTATGTCCACCATTGTCTAAACTTTTTTTAAATACAGTAACATGTAAATGATAACAAAATAACCACTAAAACACATTGATTTCCATATAGGACGACTACATTTATCGTCGACCCCCCATCATGGATCGACCTGGCCCGATCATCACCGAGATGGAAGAGGGGCTTGAAGGTCCTTATTTCCATCACGAGAGAGAGGACTACCGTGCCCCAGCCCCTCTTCCATTGGCCATCGAACCCACGCCATCCCTCCAAATCCCTCGTCCTGCCACGATTGGTCCACAATTTCAGCACGAGTATGGGGATGCTTATCGTGCACCTCGACGAGAACGCTCCAGGAGGAATCGCTCTCGGGACGTGCTTCCGGTGAGACCCAATGGAACTAATCCAATCTTTGTTTAAAACCAGTCATTACTTTCTTTGTTTGAGTTAAGATTTCCCAATAAATGCATGTATATGCCCCAACAAGAACATAATATTAACCATGTACAACAATTTATCAAACCTCAATGTATGACTACAGAGTAATTATAACTATCGATATTATGAATGTATATGTTATGGATAATGCGATGCAAATTAAAGACATGAGGGTAGAGCTGATGTACACCTGTACAGCATCTCCGTTATGACATGCTGCTACACACTGGAAAATGGACTTAAAACATTATAGTAAAACTAAACAAAATGCAAAGTCTTGTTCATTCACAATAATCTTTATTTTTTAGGTGTACTGTATACGTACAACTCGCTTCAGTTTGCCTTCTAAAAGTAGCAGTATACATGTAGGCTTATTTTTAACATGTGAGAAGTTTTAATAGTAAACAACTCTCTCAACTAGATATATCTTTCCCCCTGTCCACACACAACATTTTCCGTGACTAATCATGATTAGCTATACCGTTTCGCGATAGTGATACCGTTTCGCGATAGTTTTACGACCAAAATTGTAGGTGTGGACGCTCACTAACGATACGTCGTATAACGAAACTAGTCTAACGAAACGCAGGTTTGGGCATCGTTTCGAACTGAAACTCAATAAAGAATCACGCCTAATCACGAAAATGTTGTGTGTGGACAGGGGGACCCCCTGGGGGAGTGTAACTAGTGTAACTAACTGGGCGGGGCTTAACGTGACCTCGAGCGAAATGAGACCAGACCTCTTATCACTATCGCGAAACTCTATAAAGAATCACGGAAAATGTTGTGTGTGGACAGGGGGCATTTTATACGATGATTCTTTAGTGACGACGTTTCTTGTGTGTGGACATCCTGGAATTTATACGATGATTCTTTATACGACGTATCGTTATAGAGTTTCGCGATAAATTGTTTTGTGTGTGGACACGCTGTTTATATTTGTTTTTCACCGATACTCAGGAGCGTCTTCAAGGAGGTCGACATCGAGATCATGAGGGACGTCACTACCAGCGGGACTCTATGCCTGAGAGGGTAGGTCTTAAGCCTTTACTTTTAAATGGCCCAAGGGTTATAAACCTGTGCAGGCCCATAAGCTATGCACCATGCAAAGACACTGAATGCCGCGCTTACAGAGCTCACAAACTTCTGAGGTGACTGAGCAATGAGTATATCATTGAGGTTTGCCCTTAAAATATTGAAATTTTCTTATATATCTCGCCATATTATCAATAGTTTTAAAATCAAGGTGAATTTCACATTAGTCAGCCGCAAAAATAAAGATTTACATTCATTTAAAGGTAATACAAAGTTTTGGGAAAGTTTGAGAATTGGGTGGATAGTGATTTTTTACAATTTTGATATATTTGGATGCCCCTGTGGATGTATTATAAGCACTAGAAATTCAGCCCCTAAAACACTTGTGCTTTCGAGAAAAATTGAATATAAAAATTTACCGGTGCTCCCGGTAAATTTTGATAAATTTGAAATGGCGCCTACGACCGTTCAATGGTAGCTGCCACCATAAAAATCTCAGAATATGTAGTTGTGATATATAATTTCCAAACGGGAATAGCTAATTGGTCGATTTTAGTCAAGAAACATTGTTTTTTAGCTTAATTAATATCTTGACCTTGAGAGGGAGCTATACAACAAACCGGTAAAGAGTTAATTATGTACAATTTCATAACTTAAGACTCGATTTCAACCGCGACAACGATGACTGAATATTGCAGGATCGAATATGCATCCAATATGTTCATTTGAACCAAATTCATGACCCCATACCAACACTTTGTATTACCTTTAAGACATGTGCGGTATTTGATGTACTATGTTCTATTATGTAATAGAAAAGGTCAGATTATATCATGCGTTATGCCCCGGCGGTGCGGCCAGGCCGACTACGGTGGCGAGGGAGGGAGGAGCTATAAATGTTCTTTACTTCTTGGCCTCTCTCTTTCCATTTAGTGTTGGTCTGATGGTCGTATCGTCTGTGCGGCCGGGGTATACAGAAGTATCATGCTATGTTTTTTAATGTTACACTGAAATGTGAAATCACAAGATTGTAAATGTGAAACAATATGATTACTCATTATTTTTCTGCAAAACGATGTAACGCGAATTTTGTAAATCATTGTGTTTTCTGACCAATAAAACTTAGCAAGATAAAAAAATAAAAAAACGCTAATATAATACATGTATGTAGGCATAGGATCTATGAAATCTTCGTTCTACAGAGTTTGTTTTGTATCTTGATCCTTTCATAAAAAATTATTGTGCAAAAGTTGATTTATTTTGTCCCTCTTTTTTTGCTAGATGGACGACATGAAGCAGCGGCTGTTCCGAGAATTCAACTACTAGACTAGACATATTATCAAGAGACCCAGTGTGGAAGGCTCACCACTGTACCGCTCCCTGAAATACTGTCTTCCTTTCCAAAATCTTTCAAAAGTGTTTGATAATTTTTTTCTTTTGATATGAATCTGTATTAACAGCAGCAGTTTTTTAAAACTACATGTAAATGAATGTTAATTGCCCAAAACAATGGTCCTTTACTATGCACTATTCACTGAGCTCTATTTTAAGAGAGATAAGAGAAATTTGAAGCATTTTTCACTAATATATACATTTTTTTTAAGTGCACCAGTTCACTGCATCATATATGAATGAGGCTTAAAAGTGAAAGTTACAATTACTATAACTTTTTTTTAAGTTACTGTTTGGAATTTCAGATTTTTTTTCCTTTCTTCTGCAGGTCTAATAATTACATCTTAAAGGTCACACTTTAATGCCAACAAATTTGATGTTGCACGTGAACGTTACCATTATTATAACTTTTATTTTAATTTACTTTTTGGTATTTTTTATTCTTTTTTTTTTCTTTTTTTTGCAGGTCTAATAATTACATGATCTTAAAGGTCAACGCTTTAATGCCAACACATTTCAATTTTAGATTCTTTTTGTTCAATTGTAGTATGAGAATGCATACGAAAATGAGCATATATTTTTAAGGATTAAATATGTTACATGTACATTGTAAGTAATGAAATTTGCAGTGAGCTGTTATATGTCATTTTACTTTTTTTTAGCTAGACGTCATGCTACCCTGCAAGCAGGAAACATTTAACTTTATAGGAGATTGCGGTGGAGGAAATGGTAAATTTCTGTTTGATGAAACTTAAAAAAGAAAGAGTAACAAAATCACCCCTTTTTAGCCAGGAATCAAGTTTTTAAAGTGTCTCAAAGATACTTTATTAAATATTGGCAATGATGGCATTTCATGGTTCCATTTACAGCTTTGTACCCAACAGTTTTGAACCCCAGCACTGATCTTTGATCAAAAAAGAAACCGTCACGTTTATATATCACATATCCAGAGATGCCACACAAAAAAACAGACTGAATATCCTAAATATCAAATTTTGGGAAGAAAAATCAGATTTTCATGAAAACTCGACACTACCACATGGCCCTGGGCCAGTGAAAATTCAAAAAAATGTTTCACTGGTAAGAACGGTCAAGTCAAATGTTTGCTCTTTCATTAAGATTTAATGAGAAAATTGTAATGCAAAGTTTTGTTGGGGGTTGCGGGAGGTTACTTGTACATTTTTCTATGCGATTCTGTGTTTTTTATGGGTTTCTATTGGTTTTTTTTTTTTAATTAAAAATTTTAAAAAAAAATTATTATTGTATTTCACTCTTATTGTACTAAATGCGATTTTAGCACAAGATATTTTTTGCGCTTAAAGATTATTGCAAAACATGTAGAGAGGGGGTGCATTATCGACCCCCTCCATTATTGAGTTAATGCTTTAATACACATTACACTTTAACATTCTTTTTATTCAATTGTAGTATGAGAAATCATACGAAAATGAGCATATATTTTTAAGATTTGGAATTGCATTCTGCTTTATAAAAGACAATCTATATTTTTGTACTTGCATTCCTTTTTTTGGATTTTGTTTTGTCATTTTACATGAACAATGTACAATTCTTATTTTGGTTGTGGGGATTAAATAGGCCTATGTTACATGTACATATACATCGTAAGTAATGAAATTCGCAGTGAGCTGTTATATGTTATTTTACTTGTTTTAGGTAGACGTCACGCTAACCTACAGGAAACATTTAACTTTCTGTTTTATAGGAGAGTGCGGTGGAGGGAGAAGAAAAAAAATCAAAAAAAAAAAAAAATCAAAAAAAAAATTGTATTATCATATTTCACTCTTATTATTGTACTAAATGCGATTTAATCGTACTGGTTGGCATCTCTGCGTACAAAATGTTTTTAGATGATGAGTATATGCCTGTTCGGTGGTGGCTGTTTTAATTTCTTTTCTCAAAAAATGTGAATTAGTGGTTTTTTTGAGGGTGGTTGCTTTCAATTTCTTTTTGGGGGTCTAAACTACTCAAGAATTCAAGCATATGTATCCGCAGTATGGTAAATACAATTTTCTCTGAAATATCTTTGCAACACTATGGTAATAGCAGCCTACAACTGTATGATCCATATTCTACTAACTAACCGTAAACTAGATGCTGGGTTTAACCCTATAAAGCCTGGGCTATTTTGAAACGACCGATCGCCGCGACAATTTGCATACAAGTGAAGTGTATAAAATACTATGGTAATTTCAATATTTTGAAAAAGACACTCATTTTCATATTTATATGGTAATTTATGCAATTAAGGTCATAAAATTCACATTTTTACCCATAAAATCATATGTTCTTCATATTTAAACATTTGTGTTCACTACATACAGTGTGAGTCCAAAAAAAGTTTACACTTAGAAAATTGCTAATTATTCTAAAAATCATCTATGAACAGTAAATTAGTATACATCTTATGAAAGAGTGTTTTATCCAGAATCATTTTGTGTGGTTTGTGTTCACGCTTGGATGAACAGGAGGCATTGTTTGCGAGAGTGAAAAAATTGACTTGCACCAAAGTTGCATATGTTTGAATAAAACAATTGAGATTTGGGTATTATTTCAGATCCAAATAACATCCCTAACAAATTTAATCATGCCACACATTTAAAATATCAAATATCAACCAACGTGTGTGTGTGTGTGTGTGACTTTGCTTCTGCAAAAAGCATATGCAATGCATATCATTTTATACTTCAATTCATTCTCTCATTCCGCTAATCCCAACATAATACATACTGTAGGCATAAGTTTGGTGCAAGTCGATTTTTGCAGTCGCGCAAACAATATTTGTCTCCTGTCAATCCAAGCGTGAACATATACCACACAAAAATGATACCAAACGATTTGGGATAAAACACTCTTCCATAAGATGTATAGTAATTTACTGTTCATAGCTTATTTTTTAAATAATTAGTAACTTTCTAGGTGTAAACTTTTTTTTGACTCACACGGTATATGCTTTAGACTATTTAGAATAATAATACAACAACAAAATTCGGAAGAGCCAGGTTATTCCTTATGTTATCTTTTGTTTTTATAATTTCTTATGTATTTCCCTGTTTTTCTTATGTATTTCCCTGTTTTTCTTATATGTATATGTATTTTATTGTTTTTTTTTGTTTTATTACATTTTTAACTATAATTCGACTTTTTTTTACCCCCAAAACAACACCTAAACTATAACCAAGACCAAATAACCAATGTTTTATCTCTCCTTTGGAAAAATTATATTTCCATATGTTCTGTATACAAATTACGAAAATGAGCGATTTTCGGGCCGACATGCAAAGACAAAAGGGCATGTGACTTTGTAACGGTAGGTCCGATTTTCAAACAAATTATTTCAAAAGATGTTCAAGACTGGAAAGAAAAAAGTCTTTAAATTTCAGCGCAAGATTCTATTGTGTTAACAAATTTTGCAAAAAATGTAGAGGAAGGGGGCTTCTAAACCCCCCCCCCCCCCCCCCCCCGCCAGGCTATATGGGGTTAAACTCGACCTAAAGTAAATTTTAACAAATTTAAGGAAGATTGACGGAGGTTTTCTACCTGTTCTCAGATACTAGTAAACACAAATTATTGTATACAGTCCACCTCAGTATATTTTACCCGAATGTTGACATCACAAGGTAATAAACAAACTTTTGGATACACTAAATAGTTATGCATTTGTGTATTTCGATGTTGTTACTTTACAAAAACTCTGAAAAGTTACATGTTATGAACAGAAAGAAGAACAAGAGATGTCAAGATGAAGCAATGGAAGAAAAGGAGGGACAGACAGGGAGAGAGAGAATGAGAAAAAGGGAGAGCTGGAAACAATAACTGGAGAGAGAAAGGAGAGAGGTAGTAGATCCAAACTGAAAAAGAGAAGGGGAGTAATGACAGCCGAGGAAGGGAGAAAGATGGAATGGAGAGAATGAGAAAAGGGAGAGCTGGAAAAAATAACTGGAGAGAGAAAGGAGAAAGGTAGTAGATCCAACACTGAACAAGAGAAGGGGAGTAATGATAGCCGAGGAAGGAAGACAGGGGGAAAGAGAGAGATATATGAAAAGGAAAAGGGATGACCGCTAACATTGAAAAAATAAAGCTTTAGAGATACATTTTATCCCATTATATGCATAATATACACATTTAACTAAATTATTCATACCTCCTTTACATTTGAAGTATTTGTTTTCCCTTAGCATGAAAGGTGGGCTGATTGAATTAGGGCCTTTAATACTTGAATACTTTTAGATGTAAGCTTTAATATGTCACATTCTCAAGAAACAAATCGGGACAAATCAATTTTACAAAACTTTGTGAGGGTATGAATAATTTAGTTGCTATTAACTGTACATGCACTGCAGGATAGAATTGTGGATGGTTCTGATAGGAAGGGCTTGTTTTGGTTTCAACAATTCAACAAAATCTTTGGTAGATTGTGAATATACTCCAAGGACTATACATGTTAAACCCTCAAGACAAGTTCCACAATTAGTCTTAGCGTTGATATCTCTCTTGTTACTATATCATTATACTTGACGTTGGTATCGGTGAATAGCCTGTTAATTCCCCTTCACAATAATGCCCTAGTTATAATGATTATGTGTTTGTGGACTGTGCAGTACCGTAGTCCTGAATATGGAGCCAAGTCAAAAGTGATATTTTGCAAAAATACATTGTTATTGTCAATGGTGAATTCTTCAGACAGTGTGGAAAGGAGTTTGCCTGCACTGATGCTCGAGTGCAGAACAACTTGTAGAGGTGTTGTGGTCTAGTGGGTAAGTCTCCAGACTGTGCACCATAAGGTATGTGGTTCGAATCCCTGCCGTAGCACTAATGTTCTTTTGCAAGACATCAATCTACATTTGCCACACTCCACCCAGGTGTAGTAAGTGGGTACCTGGTAGGATTTATTCCTTGAATGCACTGAGCGCTAAGGTTGCCAGAGCTAAAGCCAGAGTAATAATATGTCAAGTCCTTTGGAAGCGCATAGAGGTGTCTTAGACGAGTGGATACGTCGCCGGACTGTCGATCACAAGGTCCACGGTTCGAATCCAGTCGCGGCACTAATGTCCTTTGGCAAGACATTGATCTAGATTTGCCACACTCCACCCAGGTGAAGTAAATGGGGACCGGTAGGAAGGAATTCCATGAATGCTACATGAGCACGTAGCCTAGCAGAGCCGGGGTAATATTAGAGCGCTTTGAGCACCTTGCAGGGTGGATACTGCGCTATATAAATATCCAATATTATTATTATTATTATAATATCGTAATGTGATATGCGCTATACAAGAAAGGCATATTATCATAGTAGTAAATGAGGCTACGGTATCCACTTCAAATATATGCAACGAAAACAAAAATTACGATGCCAGAGAAGAGGTCGACTAAGTTGCACAACCAAGTTATTTTATTGTTTTCTCGTTTCAAAATTCAATTGAAAACACATTACTTTTCGTATATCCATATGTTCATAAATAATTCATTGACAGAAACAATACAAACTAACAAAAGATTTATTTACATGTAACCAACATTAACAATGTACCTAGAAATTCTATGTAAAGATATTACATTTTGTTTACACATGTACATGATTACAAGTCATACTTATATTTTGTCTATATATTATGTTTTAAGCCTTTAAAATTAGAGTATCTTATTTGACACTCTAGACTTATTATCTTTATATATGTAACACAATATCTTCGAATTTGAGAACAATTATACCTGTACCTATATGGGCAAGTAAATTGAATCTAATGGATACATACCAGAGTATATTATGTGGATTACATCAACATTTTATTGAATAACTAGTAATTTTTTTCCTACACCAACAATCATCCCTAAATCAACTAAAAAGTTTGCAAAGTACCAAAGCAATTTAATAGCATCTAGTGTATTCAAGAAGTGTTCCAACAGTATACGATTGAATTGCAATTTCATACAGTACGATTCAGTCCCTGATTTTACAGCCCAAAATTGAAAGATGCTTCATGAAAGAATTTTCTAAAACTTGAATTCACCATTTCATCAGGTCAGAAAGAAGTAAAGTTTATATACAAAACTGTGTGCTCATGGCATTCTCCTTTCTAAAAACTATGAAAATATTCTCAATTTGTTTATTCATACATGTGTATTGCTTCATATAAAGTAGATATACATGTATATGTAAAAAGTGCATGATTACTAATGGGAGAGGGTTTTGTTTTCTTCATATTAATTTTATTTCCAAGAAAACTTGAATAACTGAACTGTGTCTAGATTGATATAAAAATACAATAAATGTTACCATTATTCACTGTCATATGGTGTGTCAGTGACTTAACATTGGTTTCCATTTTTGTCTTTATAGACGCATTGCTTTCTGCTTTAAACAAAAAGAAATGGTGTTCTAATACAGTCCCCCAAATACGAATTCTCCTATTTTCACTGCATACAAGCATATTTTAATTTTTCAATCATCATATTTCCCTCAAATATAATAACAATTATAATGTACCAATAAACTAATATTTTTAACATTAAATACAAGAAAGAACTGAATGGATCTTTACAACACAATCAAAATGTATATCAAAAGAAACATAAACAATCTGTAAAACACAAGTAGAAAAGCTTATAAAAAGTACAGTGTAATTATGTCAAAAACAAAAGAACATATTGAAGAGCACTTTGATGTATGCATGTGTAAAATGAATGAAAAAATACTGACTTTTTGTCTCTCACACCATTACATCTTTCACTTCTCTAAATTGCACAAAATGCCATATTAGTGCAGTATCAATTAACCATTATAATTTGGAAAATGATGTAGTTTCTGGTGAGAAAATCAAAGTGGCATTCATAAGAGATCCTACAGTTGAAAGTTCATTCTTCAGCCACTTGTTCCTAATTCGCATCCAAGCTTAAAGGTTCTACTTATGATTTTAAAGGCATCTTTAAACAATGTTAAATCTGAGATGCACGGCCCTTCGTGTTATCAGTGTCTCTGATATGGTGTACCGGTAATACTGAAGCCCTAAAAAAATTGCGCTTCAAAATGATCAAGAAGTGTCTCAAAAAAGTAAAAATCTGTGAGTGACCGGTTGTACCAAACCGTACTCGTTTTCCACAATAGGCTGTAGTGTTTTGAAAACCGTAAGGAAAACGCAAAATTTGATTTTGATTTCCAATCATAAATATTTTGATAATCAGACAGGCTTGTAAAAGTCATGGGGTTCCTGACTGACCTAAAGGTTTATAATTATCATTGCAGCATGAGCTAAATCCAGGATTTTATTTAAGAATCTGAGGCAAAGTTACCCAATCCCTTTAAGCAAAACTGGTATAAAATGGTTTGGGCAAAATGATACCTAAACACCAACAGCATTTCTACGAGTTTACTTCCTACACCTCTTCCCGACCTAGCAACAAAGAAAACAAATGATCCTCTGTCTTTCATCCTTTTTTGATATGACAAAGGTCTGAAAAATACTTATTGAAGAACATACCAGTAAATAAAGCACACATTGGTTTCCTTACATCATTCTGTATCAATTATTTAGAATTTGGGGATTTCTTTCAACAACTAAAAAGAAAAGACGATACATTATACTACCACACAAAAGAAAGACTCCTCCGACTGACCCACCCCCATCCCTCCCTCGTAGTTATAAATTTGTTATATAAACCTTGTAAGGTCTGCATAGAGGTTCTTAAAGATTGAAAATTCCAATGTAATTTCACTTAAAGATCTATTTCATTCTAAATCATGACTCGTCGTCTTTATGGGACTAGATCGTTATGAATGATGAAGCATGGGCCAAAACTGGCCAACAGGTAATACAATGTAATCTAATTATAATTTTATTACGAGCAAAGGAAAGAGTCTTCAAATATCGAATTTGCAGACATGAGTTTTTTTTTAAATGAAACATTATTGAATTGCTTATAAAAATTACTTACATGCCTAAAGAAATATTTGAATAGGTTTGGGTGTAAAATTCCCCATCCTCCCAATGATGAAAGATCCTGGACAAATATATTAGAAAGTAGCTACACTATTAATTTACTTCTGGGCACTGTTGCATAAAACTTACCACTAATGGTAACTTTGCCATCAGTATTAACTTTCGTGGCAACATCACTCAACAGCCAATCAAATTAAGGTTTCCATGGAAGTTACCATTAATGACAAAGTTAATGTACGATCATTACCATTAAGTTTTATGCGACAAGGCTCAGAAGTATATACATAGTACAAATGCTTCCCATTCAACATATTTGCAAGACTGCAAATCTTTAGGTTTGTTCTACAAAGCGTGTTTAATTTTTTCCTCGACCACCATTTTTTCTTCAACAAATATAATATTTTATTTTGTTATTGCTACATTGTTGAAATAAAATGTAAAACCAAGTACGTGGGTGAGAATGTTATCAAAAGGTTGGGGAAAATAAGTCAATTTTTCATTGAAAAGCAATGATTTTGAACCTCTCAACAAGTTGCCAACTTAAGGATTCAAAATTTGATTATGCTTTGTACAATTCCTGGCATGAAACGCAATGTAGTCATGAAATAAAACTGGATACAGTGTGTGCATTAGTTTTAGCTCTTTCTATGCATGCATCTGGGATATATTTTATGGCTCTGAATCAAACGGTGTTTATTCAAACCACAAAAAAGTGGAATGATTGTTGCGAAAAAGTTAACTCGTATCTTTTTCCCCATTTAGCTCTGAACAAATAATATACATGTAATACATGTATCTTTCAAACATACATCTACTACATGCACATCTGCCAAAAGACAATAGGGCTTTACTTATATTTTTATACACACAGCTAATGCCCGGCCTTCTCACTCTCAATGAAAGATACATTGCAAATTTAAATCTTTGTGAATCTCAAATGATACAGTATGGAAGAATGTTGAACACGTATATTATGTCAAAAGACATTCTGTGGAATGATAGTACTTAAAGCTTTTTCTGGTCTCTCCCCTCTATGATGAAAGCATTGAAAAACAGACTGTACCAAATACCAGGGCCCAGTTTCCGTCATAAAACTTGTTATCAATAACAAGTTACAATCACCGTTATAAGCTACTGAAATTGTGGCATTTGATTGGCTGAGAGCAAATTTGTTTTAGAAATGTGACACTTGATATTGATATTAAGTCTTATGAAACAGGGCCCAGTATATCAGGTATCCTTATACATGAACACCTGTCAGTAAACCCCTAAAATATGGACACTTCTGACTGAATAGGAAGTTTTCTGTGTTAATAACCATATCAAAACTGTTACTAGATAAAAACATGCTGCACCATATTCTTTTTTTTAAATCAAAGTATGGACTACTGCTCAGAAGTTATCAATGTGACCCTACCTGTATATGCAAGTGATATAACTCCTGCCTAGATCAAAAAGGGCATTTTCAAACTCTAACTCTAGACCTGTGTTGCATGAAGCTACTATTCTTTATCCCCACTTGCCAATATTTCACACACAAAAAAAAAATGCTGAGGTTTACCGGGTCATCTGTGAATGAGCCTTTGGTTTAGAAATCAGTTGTAAAGTTTATTTACTAGAGAAATAAATGATAATCTTAGGTAGATCCATACCAGGACTTAGTTGACAAATGACAGCACCTGTATCGAAACACTTGAATGTACATGTATTAAATACACACAGTCCACTCTTATATTAACATGTACAGTAGAATCTCGTTATAGCGAGGTTCATGGAACCATGGAAATCACCTTTTTATATTAGGAATACCGTATCTTGTTGCATCAGAGTTTTTTTAAAAAGATAAAAAGAGCTTGGACCAGCGAAATCACCTTGTTATAACAGAAACCTTGTTATATCAGTGCTCTTTATGAGGTTCCATTGTTCTTATATAAGAGGAATCTTAAAAGAAGAAATGAGTACCAATCATCATACTTTATGTCTACTTTATCCAAATAACAACCGTCACGTCTAGGGCAAGTTTGACAATCAGACTCGATGAATTTCACCGAGCTCAGATCAGGTCCAAACATGATTATGGACACATGGGACTCATATCTTATGGAAATGAAATAAGATACTACATGATCGCAATAAGAAAAATATAGAAACAAATGTCAAATTGTTGGTACTGGTGAAAGATTTGGTTGGAACAGAATTCCTGATTTTGAAAAATGCTTCTCTAAAGATGTTCATCTCCTCATGATGGATAGATACTTTCTAATCCAAAAATATATCTATACAAATATTACTGATTCAAATTATAGACATGTACGTTTCTAGAACTCATTCATGACTATCGGAATTTACCAGTTTTTCCACTATTGTCTTTATATCTAGGAAAAATACAAAATTTGAGAGTTATGCTGTGACCAGGTTACAATCTCAAAATTACTTTCAGTCAAATTGAAAATATGTTAACATAGTCTGTCTCTGTTCAGGTACCAGAGTATTCTCTTCATGTACAAACATTAAATGCTACTGGGTGGGACCAAGTGCAAGGGAAGAAGACTACACAGATCGGAGTACAGGACTGGAAGTGGCAAGCATGGGTCAGTCGATGACATGTACAAAGCACACAGGAAACACCCCTCTCCGTGACGGTTTGCCTTCTATCTCTCCAATCTGGAAATGGAAAAGAAAAGAGGGGTTAAATTGAGAAAAGTAAATGACAATGTCAATGATTATCTGTTTATTTTCTTTCCCTGACTTTATATTTACATTTTTTTCTTTCTGTTTTATAGATATTCTGACAAACACATTTATGCTCCTTCACCCTTTAATCATCTTCATCTCCTCAACTTCCTCTTCTACTTTATTTTCTTATCCTCTTTGTGCTTTATGAAATAATTTCTTCTCCTTTATTTCTATTCTATCTTGTATATTTTAATCTTTCTTTTGCTTTTTTTTTTTCCCCTCTCTTTCTTCTTTTCAATGACTTTCTATCCTCCTTCCTATCCCCCCCCCCCCCTCTCTCTCTCTCTCTCTCTCTCTCTCTCTCTCTCTCTCTCTCTCTCTCTCTCTCTCCTCCTCCTCCTCCTCCTCCTCCTCCTCCTCCTCCTCCTCCTCCTCCTCCTCCTCCTCCTCCTCCTCCTCCTCCTCCTCCTCCTCCTCCTCCTCCTCCTCCTCCTCCTCCTCCTCCTCCTCCTCCTCCTCCTCCTCCTCCTCCTCCTCCTCCTCCTCCTCCTCCTCCTCCTCCTCCTCCTCCTCCTCCTCCTCCTGAGATTACTCACCCACCACTCTGCATCAGCCTCCCCTGTCACTAATATAGTCTCTCCTTCTTCAAATGTGAGCTCATCTTGGTAATCGGCTTGACAGTCATACAGTGCTCTCACTCTCTTTGGTCTCTAGAACAGGAAGGAACAAAACTATGTGAAAAGGGTATGTTTAGCCCATTGCCTACAGGAAACAGTATTAAAGTTACGCTTTGACATGTAGAGGAATGAGAGGGACTTGGTAACATTGTTCAGATGAGAGAAAATGGTGCTAAGGTAGTGACTACAGTGTTAGATGTACAATTAAAGATAATCTGAAGTTTGGGGGGAAACAGACCATTATTAATGATAACAATTGGGAAAAACTGATCTGATCGATTCCTTAATTCTCCCAACTTTATTATTACAATTAAATTACATGTTACATGTAGGTGAATATAAATCGTAAAAAGTTAATGAATTGGCTCTATTTACCATTCCAGACATTTAAAGGCCCACTGTACTACTTGTAGCTACTTGCGCCCTCTATATAACAAACAATGTCTAATCGGTGACCATTGGTCCCCCATTATCCTCTTTTTCTTATGTTAACTGAGAGCTGATTTGATGAGATAACCACCTGTCTAGTGACCTTGCAGGGCAGTCTAATCCCTCTTGTAAACTATGGCAGATAAGCTTTAACTGTTGAAAGATTTTTTAAAGCCTGTCTTATGTCTTATTTTCATGAAAAACAATTAAGAAAATTCAAAAATGGTTGGGACAATATTCTGTTAGAGGGTGTCGCACAGTAATTCCTTGAATGCTGTGAGCACCGACATCGGTAGCCTAGCAGAGCCGGGGTAATATTGGAGCACTTTGAGCACCCTGCAGGATGGATATGTGCGCTATATCCAATATCAAATATTATTATTATTATTATTCATAAGTGACATTTCATACAAAAATTACGCAGTTTTTTCATCAACCTTCCACAATGTTAGCAAGTCACTTTGAGAGATTGACCACAGAAGAGTTGTTGTACAATCATCCAAGAAAGGGAAGATTAATCGTTTCTCACCGTCTTGGCGCCCCTTGGTGCTGGGGTAGGTGGACCACTGCTACTACTCTTGCTACTGGATGCATCATCAGTGGAGCTGCCGTGACGACTCTGCGAACGGCTACCGGGCGTGGTCGGCAGGTCCTGCTGGCTGTTTGGTCTACTATTAGAATGGAAGCTGGCCTGGGAACCTGGTCTGCTACTGGCACCCAACGCTGTCCCATTGCTGTCGGATGTCAAGTATTTCTTTGGTGGAACTGAAAGAAGGGCAAGGAGAAAGGAAGTGATCTCTATCTCTGGTTTATTACGAGATCAATTAGAGTTTACACTTTATAAATAAATAAATAATAATAAATAATAAATAAAAACGTTACTTATAAAGCGCTTACCACCGAAGTCTCTAAGCGCTATTAGCTGCTAACCATTTCAATAACACGTCAGTCACTTCAATGAGACAGACACCAGATTGACAAAATACCAAACAAATATCACGTTATCGTGAATGGCCAATAATTGGTTGATTTAGAGTTGGCGTGGAGTCAAGATGGCAGTGTGACTAAAGATTTACTATTAGAGTAAAACACATGCATATTTCTTTTAACAAGTACAACTTTAACACTTACCGTTAAAGGTACTATGTCCCATTGGCGGGCCAAAAAATGAAATGGTTGAATTCCAACGGCATTTGAAAGATAATACTAATTTAAAACTTCTCTCAAAACGAAAGGGCTTCAAAATGTCTTTTAGCGGGAAAATAACGAGCATTAGTTGTCATATCGACTTTAGTGATTGCAATCACCTAAGTAATAGTCTGATTTTCAGAACCTTGTACTAAATGGTTGTATGCTTTCTGCTGTGCAAAGATTCAATCAGTTTAATTTTGGCCATTAAAAGAAGTGGGCTATTATTGTAGATAAATGCTCATGTACCTTTACAGCTCATTTTATGTATGTTATTACCAAAAAAGAAAAAAAGTCAGTCAGTCACTCAATAGTGTCTGACAGTGAAGTCTAGAAAGTAAACAGGTTTCCTTACATAATTTGAATAATTTATTTCAAAAAATGAATTCCTTTTTAAACCAGCATATGCTATCAACATGAGATAAGTGAAGTGAGACTTACTTGCTGGAGGGCTGTCAACGCTCGGTGGCCGTGGTAATAACTCTGGTCTTGAGCTGTTGAAGACAATTCAGAATATACAAAATATTTTTGCAAAAATACAAATACCTTATAACGTATTGTTTGGATTATAAATCTTATACTTAAAATGTTTTAATGATTTGATGCTGCCTTCAATGCCACAGAATTGTTGACCTTGCATGACCAATGATATAAAAAGAAATGGCTATTTATGGCTTACATGTACATTGTATCAATGAGTATCGAAGATGAGTGACATTCAAGGATTATACATGTTATACGTATCTCCCGTGTTATGCATTGTAGAAAGGCCCTGTAAAGCACTCCACTGTATGAATGAGTTTAAACAATCTCAAACCACATAAAAATAGGTATTGCTTTGCAGTCAATTTTGAGTAACTTGATTGTTCTTCCAGACTGGCACTTACATTCAAATATTTAGTTTTCTTTGTTATTTGTTTTGGGCAACGGAATAGACAATATTTTTTGTCAAACTTCCACCTTTGATGATTATGGGCATAGAAATACACGAAATACACACTGTACGAGAAAATAATGAAAATTACAAGGGCAAGATGCATCAAGCCATGCTTTAATATGTGAGCAGAGTCAGTTTGCAAGAAGCATATTAATCAGGCGTTGGCTTAAGAGCACACATTGAGTGATTTCAAGTTGGGTGTTTAGGGCTGGTGTTAGTGTTTAATAAACACTAACACAAGCCCTAAAGCTATGGTCACAAATCTGAGCAGCGACCGGCCGATCAGTAGCCTGCTCGGTCGCTGCTGGAAATAGGCATCGCCCAGCGATTAGGTCGGTGCCCGGGCGGCGACCTACCAGGCACCGAGCGTATTTTGGGCAGCGAGTGAAAAGTGAGCAGGCGCCGCCCAAATTTTAACTCCGCGCTAAAACTTCAGCGGCGACCGAGCGATGCCCTAAAATCGAGCGGTGCCTGGGCGGCCGCCGCTCGGTGGCCGGGCAGCTGCCGGGCAGAATTGGTTAAAAACTCGCCGCTCGGCCGCCGAGCAGCCTACTTTTGGGTAATGTGACCATAGCATAACACCGAAATGGAAATCAGCTGGTGTTAAAGACCAGAGAAATAAGTGTAAATTATTCTGTGCAGCTTTTTATGATATCTTTAGATTTTATGTACTATTTTGAAATCATCGTCGTGAAATCAAGTCTGTGTGGCGATCGCGATGACGTCACAGTATTGTTAAGCTATCGATGTTGATATCGGCATCGGGCTCTTAATTTCATCAGCAAATTTTTAGCTCGATTTAAGAACTCTTGACTGCTCTTAACACTAACATTAACACCTTGAAATCTTGAAACTTGAAATCACTCATAAGTCTACCTGCTGACATTTGAGGTGGGATTGTTTTAACTTTGTCATTATGTGCAATGACAGAGAGGAATGGAAGGTAGAAAGGATTATAGTGCAGCTAGCCACAGCTCTGGGTGCGAAGTACAAGAGTGCAATAAATAGAAGGGCCCTGACAATGTGGAAAGTATACTCCAGGGGGGTGTTTCACAAAGATCGTATGTCAATTTAACTCTAAAGTTGGACTTAAAAATTATGGAGAGCCATTTACAGCCTTAAAATAAAATATATTAAAAAGCAAAAATTGAAGTATTTCAAACTTTCCATAAATTCCACATCAAGAACATGAAATCTCCTAAATGACAGAAAATATGAATGATTTGAATCAACATTTTATGCCTTTAAAAAAAAATTACAGAATATTTTCAAAGATGCTAACAGCTTTCCATAATAGTTAAGTCCAACTAAGATATAAGTTCAACTTAAAATCTTTGTGAAACGCACCCATGTACATGCCAATAAAATGTACAAGTTCAAGTACCTTGATGAAAACTTTTTTATCTTCTTCATATCGGTTTTGAAGAATGCTCATTTCAAAGAATACTACATCCGAATGGCCAAGGATTGGTCTGTTTGGCAGTATGATAGAGCTATAAACACCTTTCAGGGCCTGTATTCAATTCAATACTGTCAGTAACCTTGAGTATCTCATTCATTTTCTGACTACCAGTAAGTTCAAATTAGATGTGATCTGGAGAAGATTCAAGACATATTTATTTTTTTACTTACCCCGGTAGCCAAATAAAATGCTAAGTAAAATGCTGATTTAATCAACATACTGCATTGGATACAGCTACTGGCTCTAAGCAGACAACTTGTTGTTTATAAATGTACGTAAGATATCATTAAAACCCTAAAAGACTATTATATATGAATATGACACAATGCAAACAGGTTTTCAACAGGTAGTGGAAAACAGGGTTGCTGTCAAAATGCAACAAATAACAAGAGCAATTCAGAAACAAAATATTTGGCATGTGAAAGGTGTAATAAGGTGCTAAGACTTTAGAAAAGAATTACAAGAGAGACAAAACTGAAACAAAAGAAATAATTTTTTTCACTTTTTAAACTTTTAGCATACAGCAGTACAGGTTTTGTAACAATTGACTTTTCTCAGTAATTGCAATGACGACCTTCGTCATTGCCTTGTTTTTGTTCACATTCTGCCCCATTAATATTTTCCTTTTCGTCCTGAAATCCCATTCGTTTTACACGTAATGCTTGTCATCACTAATTATGCCCTTTCCTCATGTCCGTTTCCTTTCAAATTTCATAGGCATAGTCTCTAACATCTCATCAAGGTCACTACATTCTTCGATTTTCGAAATCACTCATGCATAACCGTCCAGGCGCCATTTTGTCCGTTTCTGGTCCATTATAAGGCCTTTCTTTCTTCCTTCCCATCTCCACGATAGTCTAAGAGATGTTCTTTCATCCGCGACGTATGACTTGACCTTCAAAATGCCATCTTCGTACTCAAAATTCAAATCTGAAACCGACTCCTTAAAAAATCTCTCAAATTCTTGAAAAATGGACCCCTAAAAATCTAAAACTGCCATAACTTTCTCATATAAATTCTGTTTTGTATTTAAATCTCACAGTATCCTAATCTCATAATTGCACATAGCCATGCCAAATTTCAAGCTCCAATGGCTATGCAAAACATAAATAGCGCCCTCTAAAGTTCTGGGAATTGGCTTCATTTCTGTGGCCGTATCTCCATTATGGCTTGGCAAACCCGTACCCTTTTTGGATTTAGATACTTGAAGATATGCCCTTTCCAGCCATATACAAAATTATATACCCTAACACTGACCGACTTTGAGAAAAATGCCCTCCAAATTCGCTATTTTCAAGAAAATTCCAAAATAACTTCAACTTGCTTTAAATTGGCGATCTTTATACCTACATCAATGAAACTTGGCAGACATATGTATCCATATACGTGAAAACTGTCTGCCAAGTTTGGTAAAATTCGAATATGTCAGCGCAAAGTTATCGCCAAAAATGATGAATTTACTATGCATTACGTAATAGCGCGTTTAATGCGTGCAATACATTGCGCGCAGATAACAATGGTGTCAAACTGACCGCAATGAAGTGCCCTTTCAAATGATACCAAGTATATTATGTTCACACAGAAAATTGTGAGTAAATCGCATTTGAACAAAGGTCACTACACGAATTCCGCCGAGTTTCCGCCCGAATCTAACACGTATCGGCTATGACGTAATTTTTCAGACTGCTTTTCGCCCCTTAAACGTCCTTTTTTTCTCTTGAAAATTTGCAGTGACATGCCGAGTTCCAATACGCAGGGCACCTCCTGGCGAGATTTTTAAAGTTGGTCAAGGGGGCCATTTAAGACGCCATTTTGTCCTATAAATCTATTTTACATCACGTGTTTTGATAGGATTATCATAGAAAAAAAGAGAGTGGTTTACAATAACCATGAAATTCTCTTTCTAATGATACCAAATACGGCCCATAAAGAGACATAAAGAGAGAGAGAAAAAACAATTTAACTCCAGTCATAATACAGATCCTGTACGTTTTCCGCCCATGCATTACACGCATTGTCTATGGGGTATATCGGGTTGACGCTTTTGGCCCCCAGAACGATCTTGATTGCAATGACGAACATGCACCAAATCCCATTGGTTTTTGCACGCAGTGCTTGCGAGCCCTTTCTAGGTTCTTTCCCCTATCCCAATTTCTTTCAAACTTCGTAGGCATAGTCACTACCATCCCATCAAGGTCACTGTTGAGGCCTTTCTTTCGCCCTACCTATCTCCAATATCACATAAGCTACAGACTTCGTACAAATTGCTCTGGATAGTCCGAGATAAGCTCTTTCGTTTGACACGTAGAAACATGTCATCATTGCACGCACATCGTTGTGACACGATTGCATTTCTAGTGTTCATATTGATCTTGTCTCATTTGGTCAGATTTTTGCAGATGACAATTGATAAAGAGGTTTAAATTATTGTTTCATTTGTTGTCATCTCAATTATTCAAAATATCAATGTACATGTATATTTCACGTCATAAACTGTAATCTCATTCGAATGACTTTTGGAAAGTTTGACTTAAACTTATTCAGTCGTATGTAATGCCTAAAAAACAAACAGGTCGATGGTTACATAATATGAGCAGACAAAATATATCCCAGTGAACTAAGGTCAGAATAGTGCTACATGTACTATAAAAACTGAAATGAAATGTGTGACAATCAACTGCTATTTTGCACTGGTTTTGCACAAACGAAAGTCACATGCACATGCACTACAAGGCTGGGAAAAAAATTATGACAAAAAAAGTTTAAAACACACATGTAAAAGTAGACTCGCAATATTGTATACGGTAAATCTCTGTGTACAAGGCGCACCCCTATTTTTTTTTTTTTGGGGGGGGGGGGAAAAAATTGTTTTGTTGTTGTTTTGTTGCCAAAAACCCACGCGGGGAAGGACCTTCATTTTACATCGAGGTGCAGTTGAAGTTGTGAACTTGTCACAAATAATAGTAACAATGTCGTTGTAGAAGAATTTGTAAGATCATTAATGTAAATTAAAAACAGGTCCAGACTCTAAGGCTTCATGATACCAAGTGTCCCACACCAGCCTCATCACATCACCTAGCAGAAGCACTGTGTTCTATGCCAAACATCAATAGTCATGCATGATATGAATAGCATCCTCTAAATTTCTGACAATGGAGTACCTTGTGGTACACCATTTGTTATAGAACAAAAAATTGAGGAATTATTATTATAAACTACATATTGAGATCTATTAGAAAGATTACTTTCAAACCAAGATGACAGACAAATTTGAGTGTTGTTGAAGTTTCCGAGTGGTGAGTCAACACACTGATTACTGAGCTGGGAGACATTGCCAGGCATAGCGCCATAAATCAAAACTAAACAACAACAAAAAAAAATTCTGTACCTGTGTATAAGACGCACCCCCGACTTTAAATTTTTTTCGGCGGCAAAAAAGTGCGCCTTATACACAGAGATTTACGGTAGCTATATAAAATGTGAACTCGGTATAACTTTTTACATCTGTCTTAAACGATATACATGTAAAATATAAGATAGTCACACTATTAGTTGCTCTGAAATAAATCCCAACAAAAGCAAAATCTTGCAATTGTCAATAATTAAATTGGCATCATTGAACAGACACAATTCCCTCACTGCTTCACACTATGCAAAACAAAATTAGGCTTTAAACAAATCAAAATTCTCTGAGGCAAAATCATATTTCAAAGCTTTTGAAGTATTTTCTTTTTAACAAAAAAGAAAGAAAAAGCATAATCCTGCAATTGGCAACAATTACAGTCTCCGTGCAAGACAGAAGCTCAAATACAGATGCAGTGATTACCAGCGGCCATAGGAGTGGGAGTATGAAGCTCGTCTATTTTCCCAGCTGTTTGTTGATGAGGAGGGAGGATGACAAGGGGGAAAGGGGGTCGTTGTCATGGAAACAGGATAGGTACATGTATTAGAACATGGACCCTACCACAAGTAGATAGGGTTTACTTTACAGCATCACCTTTAGCAACAACTATTTGGTGAACTTTGACCTTCTGAATCTTTCAGTACATAATTTGATCTTGAGATATTAAAATAATGAAGTAATCTGATTAAATACACATTTCTTTCGATTTTAAAAAAAATTCATGATATGAGAGGTGTACAAATGTTTGACATTTTAGAAGAAAAAATATTATTTCATCGAAATCATCACAGACGATGATCAAACCCCTCAAAGTCATCATTGAAATTTGGTAAAGGTGACAACATGTTATGATGTCATGTCATGCAGTATAATGATGATGGTGAATACATTCCACAATCCACAGACATGTGTGTGAACAAACAGGGCACATGTATTTGTGAGTACGGAATACATTTAAATGCCTGGGTGCAGTTGCAATTAGACAATGGGTATTGCATCATCAGTTCATAGGGCTTTCCAACTTCCCAAATTTCCCAATTTACAGAGATACAATCACTAAAAAGGAACTAAGCTACCATCTTCTCAAGGCTAGGCTATTATGCTAAATATATACATGCTTTAATAGTTATTGTTTATTGGCCATTCATTTTATCTAAAAGCACAACTGTTACGCATAATATGTGAAGTACTTGTAGGTACCGGTATGCTTAACTATACATGGTAACATGACCAGTCATTTTGTCTCGAGGCAAATGTATTATAATGAAACATGAACAGGTACATGTATGCATACCGGTATTAATGATTTCATAATGATAGCTCAATTTTCACAAGGCAGTATTGATTTGCTTGAATATCTATGCTTAAGCTACGGTCACAAAGGTTCGTACGGACGATGCGTTCTTACGAATCTCCGTTTTTTTCTTCCCGAATTTCTATTGTCTGAAAATCGTTCGTACGGCGTTCATAGCAGTTCGTAATGGCATTTGTGACCGAGGCTTTAGATGTAGTTGAGGTTAAATTATCATCCCTGCTCATTCTAATGTACATTTTTCAATTTGCATACAGGTTAGATTAATTCTCTCTTCATAAATGATTGCAGTTAATTTAGCTTGATTAAGAATGATTAGATCTATAAATAATGAGCCTCAACAAGACTACTAGATCAGGATGGAACAGTATAGAGAAAAGTCTACAGAGTACAAGAAAAGAGAACAGAGAAGCTAATTATTTGTTTTATTTTGTATTGCTTTGCCTGTAAGATGAATGAAAAAGGTAAAAGGGAGAGAAAGGATAAGAGAAGAAATACATTAACAAGAAATATACGAAGAAATGTATGAAGAAGAAGAAAAAGAAAGAGTAGGAGAAAGAGGAGGGAGACGAGGAGGAGAAGGAGGAGGTGAAGAAGAAGATGACGATGAAGAAAAATGAGGTGAGGAAGACGAAGAAGAAGAAGAAGAAGAAGAAGAAGAAGGAAAAGAAGAAGGAGAAGAAGAAGAAGAAGAAGAAGGAAAAGAAGGAGAAGAAGAAGAAGAAGAAGAAGAAGAAGAAGAAGAAAGAAAAGAAGAAGGAAAAGAAGAAGGAAAAGAAGAAGGAAAAGAAGAAGATCATATAGCAGATGAAGAAGAAGAAGAAGAAAAAGAAAGAGTGGGAGGAAGAGGAGGGAGACGAGGAGGAGAAGGAGGAGGTGAAGAAGAAGATGACGATGAAGAAAAATGAGGTGAGGAAGACGAAGACGAAGAAGAAGAAGAAGAAGAAGAAGAAGAAGAAGGAAAAGAAGAAGGAGAAGGAGAAGAAGAAGAAGAAGAAGAAGAAGAAGGAAAAGAAGAAGGAAAAGAAGAAGGAAAAGAAGAAGGAAAAGAAGAAAGAAAAGAAGAAGGAAATGAAGAAGGAAAAGAAGAAAGAAAAGAAGAAGGAAAAGAAGATGGAAAAGAAGAAGATCATATAGCAGATGAAGAAGAAGAAGAAAAAGAAAAAGAAGAAGGAAAAGAAGAAGGAAAAGAAGAAGGAATGAAGAAGAAGGGGAAGGAAAAGAAGAAGGAAAAGAAGAAGATCATATAGCAGCAGAAGATCATATAGCAGAAGAAGAAGAAGGAAAAAAAGAAGGAAAAGAAGAAGGAAAGAAGAAGAAAAGGGAGAAGAAGAAGAACTACTTACGCAAGGAACTGTTTCATCTGCTCTACTTGGCTGTTTGACTTTGGGATTGGAGGCGGTGCGGAAGATGATGAAGATGAAGTAGAATCTGATGGTTTGGCTAGAAGAAAAAAACATGAAAAGAAAGTCAAACATAATGCTATATGCATGCAAGATAAAATCTTGTCTCTCTTTCACTTTTATAGCTTGAAACATAGATACACATTACTAGAGTAAGATGCCACATAATGCATACATCAGGATTCTGCATATAAAGAACATGTACTTGTATTGCTAACTGCAATTACAAGACAGTATACACAAGATTAAAATAAAAAGGGGAATAAAAACAATTGATTTGGTTGTTGTTTTCCTTTACATTTCATATTTCTCACATTATATAATCCCTCTTTCTCTCTCTTTCTCTCTCTCTTTGTATTTGTCTCTGTCTCTCTGTCTCTCTCTGTCTCTCTCTTTCTCTTTCTCTTTCTCTTTCTCCCTCTCCCTCTCCCTTACTTTATCTCAAATACACACAACTTAAACTAACTGCACTAAACTTTGCAAGAGAGTAGCTACAATTCACTTACCATGCCTTTTTCAACTTTTCAAACAAGCCTCTTCCCTTTATACTACTTTATTTCATAATAAAGCAAAGCTTAAGATTCATATAATATTCAACCATCTACTGCTATTAGATGATCACTTCAGTCACTTAGTTAGACTGGCAAATGAGAAACTGGGACAATAGAAATTATTGCTTTCTTTTGGGCACAGCCTGTCCATCAAAACACAGGGGTGAGATTCCAGAGTTCCCTCTCCAAATTTGTTAAATCTTTATCAAACATATAGGCGTGAACCCAATAGTTTATATGAAAACAACCAACAAGTTTGCAAAATTTGCAGAATTTCATTGTAAAAGCATGAACATCAGCAATGATCATTTTTTAATCTAAATGTAAAATGCAGAACTCCTAACTGCAACACCATTAGGTGCTGACAAACAACTTTAATATTTTATGATGTCTTCTAAAACCCACTGGCAGAACTACAAACAAAAATACAAGTTGCAGCATTTGTATGTCTTCAAGGCATAAATATCAGCATCTTACTTCTCTCTCATTTAAATGAGAAATGGGATACCAGGAGGACTTCCTGTTACCAGCAACAAAAGCAAATCACTCTATTTGTCTTTTCTTTTTTTAGTGATGTCATATCAGTCTACTTTATATACTATTTCTCAGGAATTGTGTTTTGTTTTCCTAATGATAAGGCTTACTGGCCATGGATATGATATGCTATCCACACAATATTTACACTAATAAAATCATATCATGTGATCTGATTAATACTATCTCATTATCATACTGAATGAAAACAGCAGTAATTACAGAACCAATGTTAAGGTTTACCCATGAATAATTAACTATCCCATTTAGCCCATTTTAGAAACAACATGTAATAGCAATTATCTGCTCATAATCATATGAACTACTTGCATCCAAAAATATTAATTTTTGTTTTATTTCAATATTGGTTTTATTTTGGGGGAAAAATATTAGTGCAACTGAAATGGCACAGAGAGCACTACAAGGTACCGTAATAGCAAAGCTGTGTGATAACTTCTTATCATATCAACAGACAAATTTGTGTTAGTTAACTTAAGTTTACAGCTACATGGATCTTAAAGCCCCTCTGCACTAGTTTGACCAGGGGGATTAGACCTTCCACCATGGTCACTAAACAGGTAATTATCTCATCAAATCAGCTCACAATTAACATAAGAAAAAGGGGATCATGGGGGGCCAATGGTCACCGATTAGGCATTGTTTGCTATATAGAGGGCGCAAGAAGCTATGAGTAGTGCAGTGGGGCTTAAAAAATAACAAGAAATGCATCTCAAGAAGGAAAAAAATTCCAAACCCACAAAACTTGCTTCTTTGCCTACATTGTCGCAATAACACAATCTCTAAGACTTCAAAAAATCAACCAAAGGAAATTTCAAGAACCTTGTCCATCATCATTTGAACTGGGCATACATTACAAAGATATCTTATGCAAGATAAAAGATAAAGGTGAGTTCTGTTTTTTTTTGTTTTTTTTTAAATGAATGCTCACAGAATAAAAAAAAATTACACTAAATGTTCAAGATTACAAATAAATGTCATTTGCCAAACAATTTTGTTATAAAATGTTTACTGGCTGAATAATGATATAGAAAGATTAGGAAATCAAGGTTAGTAGCCCCGACACAGTTTGTGTAGTCCCATATACATCCTTCTGTGTACAGTGCTTGTTACTTTACCAAGACTGGACTAAATTTATTATGATTTTGATGACTCCAGAACTTTGCAGTAGACACCAATACTTAGATGCTACATGATCAACTTTTTCTAATTCATTTCACACCTTTTCTTTCACAATGCAATCGGATGACCAGAACTCACCTTTATCTGAGATTTCTATGGGACATACAATTCAATTCAATTCAATTCAATTTCGGTTTATTAATATCAACATATAAAATGTACAATGCAGTAGTCCAGGGACCAATAATGCAATGTTTACATAAAAAGTTGCATAAAAACAGGAATGATCATACAAATGTACAATAAAAATGATAAAAGATAAAGTTAACATTATTGTTCATACCTAAAGTTATATACATATATAAATAAATTATAATAGATGGATGAACAACCTTTAACAGTTATTTGAAATATTGAACCAATTATTGCAAGTAAAACTAATCTTTAAATAAATAACAAATTATTCAACAAAAAAAATATATATATATATACATAGAGAGAGAGAGAGGAAATTATTATATTACAATTGTTAAAATGAGATCGATAGACTGAAAAAGTATACATGCAGGTGTGTCTGTTGTGTGACAGGTAAGGTCAAATTATGTTGAATGGAATTATTACATTAAAAATATATCATTCAAGCATTTCAAGGGCTTTAAAATAAATTGCCCTTGTGTTGATTTCTTGAAGGTCTTTGCGATCATGTTCCAGTAAATATTGAAATGGTAATATATATATTTTCAATGGTAAACTCCTGGATGATACCTTTTACCCAAAGCATGACCCCAATAACAATATGATAACCACTTTGAAAATGTATGAATATAAAAAGCCAAGTTTATGTACCAAGTACATGTAATATGATTATTCATGGGCTATATTGAGAAGAAAAAATTGTTTCTTTTGTTTGTTTTGTTTGTTTGAATCAGACAGAGCTCTATTAACTGATGCATTGCTTTATGAATGATAAGATTTCTTTACTTAGCAAATATAAAAATTAAAATATATAAATACAAATTTTAAAATATATACCAGTAATCACTGCTACAGGAACAGTACCAATGCAAGACTTCAAAACATTCTTGTTTGTATTATCTTTTTTAAATCATGACCTCGATGAAAAGTAGATACTTTGGAAATTGTACATTGTTCAATCTACATAGAGCAAGAAGATGTAATATTTCATGAAGCATAAGGTAGTCCTCAATAGAAAATTGTTGTGAAATGTTAATAAAGACCAACAGCTCTAGCTACAGGTGTTATCAACAGCATATCTTGAATTAAAAAATATCCAAATTGTTACAGATGCTAAAATGATTATCTTGTCTGGTCTACTCGATAATTCATTGATGCAATAAGCATGAATTTTTTTTTGAACAGTTTGCAGTATCCAGTATATTTTAAATATTACAACTATCAAGCTCAGCTAATGAATATAAGAATATGAGGTTTGCACTATTTTAGCAGATATGCAATGAAATTAAAGGCATTCCTTAATAAAAAGGAAAATAAAAATGTAAATTATGTATCATATAAAAATTCCAGTAATCATATGAAGTAAGCTCATAGTTAGCTGAAAGCAGATGCTCAAAGGCACATGTACTACCTTATTCAAAATATCCCACTACCAGGGGAAAAAATACTTTAAAAATTGTGGGGGCTACTTTCAAGCTTGCTTACATGAAATTAATACTCTTTATTTTGTTTTGCATTGAACTCTATCCAATTTTATTTTTTTTAGGGGGGGGGGCTCTTTTATGACTTTCGGGGGCTCTTTTTGGCATTTCGGGGGCTAATTCGCCCGAGCTCCTGTGCATTTTTGGGGCTGCCCACAACAGATGTAAATAAAAAATAGAAGATGCTAAATAATGCATTATATTGCTTGAAAGTCACAAGTTTCAGTGAAATGATCACTAATAACTGTACATGAAAAGCATTTTTTTCTTTTTAAATTATACTATTATTCTCAGAGTGATTTGAAAAAAAAGCAAATGGATAAATATCTTAATGTTCATGTAAAGCTAATATATATTTTTATTCAGACATTTCACTACATATTGGTTCAAATTTATGTTAATACCGATAATGCATAGATTGGTTATTTCACCACATCCTCCAAAGATTGATTTTTAATATGATAGAGAAAGCACCAATGTTTTTAATTGTTCACCAGTACCAAACAAATCCAAGAAATATTTTGGAAGAAGAAAATAAATGCAGAATATATGCCACGATGGTTACAATAATTGTTGTTCCTAAATAATAAAGCAAAATAATGAATCGTATTTCTACCTGCTTCTGGTACTTCAGTACCTAAGGTTGCTAGAAAGAGGCAAATAAATATATGCAAAAACAAACAAAAAGGTAAAAATGATTGCTTACATAATGCTAATGATCATTAGTAGGCCTAACTAGTAAAATGGTCAATGAACCTGTGATATCAAATGCTAAAAATGCAAGATGTCTTCAATATACAGTAATAAACATAGTGATATTGATTTTAAACAAAGACCCTTCCAGGTAATCTTAATATGCTGTGTTACTGATGGAGGGAAAAAATATTGATGAAAAAAGGAAACAGTTCATAAAAAAGGGTACAATAGTACAATGAAAAATTTGACTCATTGAATGGATCTTTAACCAGCCATACATACTGTACATGTATCAATACATTCAACCATTTCATTTGAAGAAAAAGAAATATGAGAAAACATTATGTGAAACGAAAGAGAAAAAGTTGGAAAATAATATACATGCAAAATATTGCTTTATACTTGATCGCTCATTAAAACATACAATGTAGTAGTACTGTATAACATTGCGGGTAAAGACAGAGCCATGGTTGGGAAAAGAAATAAATTAAATCCAGAATGAAAACACAAAATTATCAGAGGTGAATTCATTTTGTACATATACCTGAATCCTACTGATTAGACGATTTGAAATCATCTAAACTAACGGTGACAAATAACTTTACCATCATGGTAAAAACTTAAGCAAAGTGCTTGCACAAGTATACTTAATCTTGATTGACTTGTGTTTGGACAGCTGAGTTTGAATGCAACAGAATATTTGCTGCTTATTGACTAATACAGTGGACATTGACAGCTGTGTTTGATTGTAACAAAAATCTCGGTTCCTGATCGGTTAATAAAGAGAAATTGGATAGCCGTGGTTAATTTTCACAGAAACCTTTACTCCTGATTACCTAATACAGTGAACTTTGAAAGCTGTGTTTGAAAACTAACATCAATCATTGTTCCCGATGGCCAATATAGTGGACTTGGAAAGCTTTGTTTGGATGTAACAAGTTACAGAAGCTTTGTTCCTTATTGGCTGATAGGACAGCTGTATCTGATTGTTAGCCAATCCTTTGATTCTGATTGGCTACTACAAAGTACTGGGATAGCTGTGTTTGATTGCAACAGAAACCCTAGACTTGCTCCTGATTGGGTAGCCGTGTTTGATTGCAACAGAAACCTTTGTCCCTGATTGGGTAGCTGTTTCTGATTGTAACAGAAACTTTTACTTCTGATTGGCTAATACAAAGTACTGGGATAGCTGTGTTTGATTGCAACAAAAACCCTTGCTCCTGATTGGGTAGCCGTGTTTGATTGCAACAGAAACCTTTGTCTCTGACTGGCTTATACAAAGTACTTGGACAGCTGTGTTTGTAACAGAAACCTTTGTTCCAGATTGACTACAGGTAATACAAAGTACTTTGAAAGCTGAAACTTATTCTAACAAAATCTTTGTCCCTGATTTGCTAATTCTTCAATGAGGGGTCTGATTGTTAATGACAATTTTGGCCTTATTATCTCATGCTTGGACAACTGACACTGATTGTAACAGAAACCTCTGGCTAAGATGGGCTAATACTTAGAGAGTTGTATTTTTAAATGGTCAATATTTCAAGCCTGGTTTAATTTTTAATTTCTGCAACAAATACTTTCTTCTTCATGAGCTAATAATGTATTTGGATAGATAGATTTGACTGTGAAAGAAACCCAAATTCCTGAATGTCTAATACTGGAAAAATTATCACCGACTCCTGAGTAAAAATATGAAATAAATCTGCCTGTGCTCTGGATAAGAAGATAGCTCCATGAAGAAAGGAGAATGGAGATGGATCAAACGGTTGTAGGACATATCCTCCTGTGACAATCGCTCCATGGTAATTTCCTACACAAACTGAATGCCTAACTTCAACCCTAGACAAAATGCTATATCTTACCTTCCATCTTTACCTTAATATTAAAGATGAAGTTGAGTTCTGGTCATGCAATTACATTGTGAAAGAAACGGTGTGGAATCGACCAAAAAAGGTTGATCATCTAGCATATAAGAATTTGTGTGTATTGCAAGGTTCTGGAATCATCAAAATGATAAGAAATTTGGCCAAGTCTTGGTAAAGTTACAAACACTGTACACAGAAAGATGTATATGAGACTACACGAACACGTGGCGTAAAAATCCTACCCCGAGTTTTACGATGTTACATGACATATTTAGAATATAAAGGCATTTGAAGAGCCATGCTTTTCAAGGAACATGTCTTATCTGATGTTCTTCCACACTTGCATAATAAAAATGATAACGCTCACAAATTATTTTTCACCTCTTCCCAGAACTCAACCTTCTCTTTAACTCTAGTATACTTAACCTACAGCAAAGTTGCAACCCCAACCCTGATCCTTTTCTTTTGATAATACATATAAAGCTGAGAGCAATTGTCGACGGAGCAATGCCAGAGCCCTGTTGCACAAAACAGTACCATTGATAGTAACTTTGCCATCAATGGTAATTACAATGGAAACCTTGATTTTGATTGGCTGTTGAGCCCTGTTACCATGGTAGTTGCCATTGATGGCAAAGTTACCATCAATGGTAAGTTTTATGCAACAGGGCCCAGATCACAGGAGCAAACTTTATGCGTTCTCTGAGCACTGATGACAGGAATGTAATCAATTCATTAAATACATTAGTATGCAGCATTAGGCAGGCATTGCCATTATTCATACAGTATGAATGATAAAGAGAGCGCAAGTTCATGAGATTGACTGCAAGATAAGCAAAGAATGCAATCAAACCTGATGGATCTATCCAAGAAGACCAACGTTGCAAGAAATCTACAGAGGATCATACAAGATGTACAATAGAACAAACAGTGACATGACAATGCATGATCAGATTTACAAGAGACATTTAAGATTAATTTACATTTAAATTCAAGAAGCATTTAGCTATGGTGTTGAAATACTGTGAGTGCAATAAAGTATTTTGCTGCTGCAAATGTTAACTAAATCTGCAAAAACCTAGCACTGATTTAGCATAGATGGTTATTGGACAATGGATACATCGTTAAAGGGGAAAGTTTTAAAAGGATTAGAAATGTTTTACTTGATGCAGAGAATTAGTGAAGATGGTACACAGTCATGAAATTTGCAAAATATTAGCAATATTTTGGAGGGTGAACCATGAGTACTTCCGCTAAAATTGGCATGGTAGGGTACTGTGTATGTACATAAAGATGGAATGCTATAAACTGAGATTATAAAAAAAATGAAAATATTATGACAGGTGAGATGAAATGTTGGCCCAGAGACAGATGATTAGAAGCACGATGGCTCAGTGGGAGGGCAGTGGCATCGTAACCAGGAGGTTCAAAGTTTTGAAACCAAGGCGATGCGCTTGTGCCCTCTGATAAGGCATTGATCCTCATTACAAGATCCCATGGAGAGGAATAAAGCCATTGGTCCCCTGGTGGCTTACTTAAAAGCATACACATGCTTTTCTAGCCGTCAGGTAAAAACCAACCAACCAACCAAGCAATTTCAGAGCCAAATCTCATAGCTAATTTCAATACACTGTAGTACTTATTAAAGCAGTTTTTCAAGATACAGTCATAAACGAATATGTGGGAAACACCCATGGAAAGGACATGGTAGAAGTTAGGTTAAATAACCCTTAATGTAAGTTTACCGGTAATATTGAGTATAGCTCCGAGCACACTTTACCCATAGATAACAATTAACCATTTACGGCACTTTATATAACTATTCGTGGTTGAGTTGTTAAATTTGAAAAGTGCTTGGAATTTAGAATTTAGCCAAGGACCAAATGTTGCTGGAGCATAGTAGTGTTGCGCAATCAGTAATTCTAGTCATTAATAGTTGAAATACTGTAAATGGTTAAAAGTTATGACTTTAATTACAAATCGTTACTTAAAAGAACCCTCAATTCATGCTGTATATTCAATATAGTCTGAAGCACATCTTTCCTATTATTGCGCAACACTACTATGCTCCAGCAACTTTTGGTCCTTTGCCAAATTCCAAGCACTTTTCAAATTTAACAATTCAACCACGAACCCCACAAAACATACTACCTAACCCTAACTATCGACCTAACCTAAACCTAATCTTAAATCTAATTGCAACCCAAATCCATCAATCCTAATCCATGTTCTAACATTTTACATAAGGAGGCTTACCTAGAAGGAAACCAAACTGGGGCTGTCGTATTATCAAGCAATCTGCTTAAAATGACAGTCCTTCTTCCGCAAAGAATGTTATGTATGAGGATATTTAGTATTTATGACAGTTTATCATTTCGTTTTTGAAAATAACAATTTTCATATATATATATATATATTTGCTCTTTTATGATTCATTGTCAGAAAAATACTTATTGTACTTTATATTATTATTGTTATCGAAAAACTGTGTACTTACATGAATGCAGAAGAAGATCAAATCAAATCAAATCAAAAACATTACATCTACTTTTGCCACTCAAGATCCGGGTCTTAATTGAGTACCTGGCAGGTTTGCTCATGAATGTAATAATTGGTGAGCTTACTTAATCATTTTCAAAGCACTTTGGAAGCACATTGAAATGCAATATGCAAAATCAAGATATATATTTTATGCAGGTTTGATAGACTAAAAGACATTCCTACTGATGATTCTCCACACAAGCTAGCATGCCACAACTTACCCTTAATTGTGAATTCAGTCTTTATCATCTCAATCACAACATAAAGTATCCCACGACAATCACACATCAGGTATGGAGAATTCTAATTCTACTTACACCATGCATCACAATGACAAGACACATAGCCATACAGTACCTTACAAGAACAAAATGCTATAAATTAGGGGCAACTCTTGGAATTTGCAAAAAGAAGTATTACTGATCATGTGCAATTTTCAACAAACAAAACAAAGAATTACAGTTCGCTATAAATAACTCGACAATTTTGAACCACTTAATTTAATACCTGAAGATAGGTAATTTCAAAATACATGTACTCAGATGAGCCAACCCCCCCCCCCCTTTCCCTGTAATATGATATCTTGTGAAAATATTGTTCTCATAATGCATTTCAGTACTAAAACTCAAATGACTTCATTTACAACTTAAAACTTGGAAATTATCATCTAATACTGGAATATTGAGAATAATTAGATTTATTAGTCTATCATGATTTCACAAAATCCTTTTAATTTTTCATTTAAGGCTTTTCTGCCTCTATTTGTTATGTAAAATGACTTATCACAGCATCTCTATTTATCACAATATTCAAATAATGAGGTAAGTCAAAATGTCTTGCTAATGATTCATCTTTTAAATTAATTTTTACGAACTTTGTGCTGAAAATATTCAAATGCAAACGGTACCCATATCCTTATAGATATGAATAAATAAACCCCAAAAAATGATATGCCTTTACATGTAAGTTCAAGATCACATGATATTGTTCTAGTCTCACTACTCTTACATATACTTGAATTATCAAGTTAAATTTCAAAACATATTTCTTTATAATTCTTTTCTTTTGGATCAGCATGCTAATTGATCTGTATTTCTCAAAATAGCTCATGCATGAATTTAATAGCTATGTGCATATAATTAAAACTCCTTTTCACATGCACTCAATTTGATTAAATTTGTGTTGTAAAATCTTTCCAATGGTCTCACACACGATCCAAAACGGGGTATGATTTACAAAACAATCCATAAGAAATAATAGCCTGATTAAAGGTACTCTAATAAAATTTAGATTATATGTTCATAAATACATGTAAATCCAAAAGATAAAAGGGAAGTAAGATTATATGGAAAGTCACAAAGGTATGACATTTCTTCAAAACTATTCCTCTAATTTAATACAATGTCTACAATTTTACGATTTTTTCCTTCCTGTGGTAGAAACATAATTTGATATACTTATTGAAAACACTACTTTTTTCACTTTTTTAATACTAAACATTGATCTGATATTCTAAATTGAATTACGACTCCTTTGACGATCATGCCAGAATGTTGCGTGCAGCATCTAGGATTCTACAGAAACATACCTTCATGCTACATGAATACCGATAAGAGCAATCCACGGCAAAATATGAAGAAATACAAAATCTTTTTAAAAGGTCAAAACAAATGCCTGGGATTTTTTTGTTTTCTTATCATTTCGTCTTTTGCATTTAAAAGAGCATCTGTTTAGCCCTAAAATGGAAATTAATGATGCCACAATCAAACAAATCTATTTTAGACACACTGCTATCACTACACACTCAACAGGTCATGCATGTTTTTGTTAGGACAGCAATCCACTCCCCACAAGCCAAGAAACAATAGCGTATTGAAAGCGATAGTTGTGACACATGCACATCTATGCTTTTGCAAGTGCGGTCATACAGTAAATCATGTTGCTCCAAATAGTTCCCTCCCACTACACCTACAATCTTTAATGTGAGGGAACTATTTGGAGCTTAATGAAATGACCGACTAGTAAATCGGAGCAACTTCCAATGGCGTAACTATCTCTATCAAGTAGCTATGCGGCAGACTTGATACCCCCCCTTCCCCCTCCCCCTCTCTGCAATAGCTTTTAACAATACCAGGGGAGTGTTTCACACAAATTTTAAGTCAAACTTAACTCTAAGTTGGACTTAAATATTATGGAGAGCCATTTGTAGCCTTACAACGAGATATATTCAAAATACAAAATTCAAGTATTTTTGACTTTTCATAAATTCCACTGAAAAACATGAAATCTCCCATGAATGATTTGAATCAACATTTAATGCCTTTTAAAATAACTTTTACAAAACATTTTTAAAATAACTTTTACAAAACATTTTCAAGGATGCTAATGGCTTTCCATAATTGCCAAGTCCAACTTAGAGATAAGTTCAACTTAGGATCTTTGTGAAACACCCCCCTGCTTAGGTACTCCAATGGTAGACCAAGGGTGTTCTGAGCTTGCAGACTCCAGAGCGTAAGCTTTCTTACTATAAAACCAGAAATGTTTGCGCGCATGAAATGTTCTCACTTTGCGAGTGGTTCAGATTTGCTAAAGTTTCATGCCGTAAAATCTGAATCTACACTAAACTTCTTGCATTTCGCAACAGTTTGTTGATGTGAAAATGGTCATCCTCATAAACGATACCTGACAGTGTCACGTCGTGAAAGTTTCTGGAAGTAGGTCTTACAGTATCTCATACATCCCTTATATTCAGACATTTTATGCCACCTCCCAGTTAGCAAGTTTGCTCATCAATAAAGAGACTGTGGTTAAAATATACAAATGAACTCACAGCTTTGCTTCTTACTTTCAGCACAGACCATGCACATATGCATTGAGAGTACCGTAGCCCTTTATATCAAAGTAGAAAGGCTCTTTTCAAAGGCTACCTAGCTCAGCAGCTAATGCTGGTTCTAAATCTTCTGCAAATTTTCTTCTCGTGCACTTTTTCATGATTACAACACAAGATGCCAAAAGACAACACGCACAATCGTGAGTGCAGAATACTCATGCATAAAAAGTAGAGAGAGAAATAATCTGGTTGACGTACCCTGGTCGCGTATGGATGTGATCCTTTCAGGTGGCTTAGGGGGTGTGCTATTGAAAGCATGAGGGTCGGACGAAGTTCTCTTGTGGCCCAAATCCACGGGGGGAGGGGGCGCTTTTTTCTTGACACTCGCCGCTGTATCATACACGCACACACACATACATTTATGAATGACCACAAATGAACGGGGAGATGAAGGTAAGAACACATATGTGAAGGGGAAGGAGTGGGAGAGAAGGGTAATAGATGGGTTGAGGGAGGGGGAGTGGGGTGGGGTGGGGTGGGTGTGGAAGGTATGGGTATGGGGGTACAGTATAGTTTGGGAAAATAGATATAGATATATTTTGAAAGGGGGTTTGGAAATGACATGTCAAACATAAAACATGGTCAGAGTTAAGATAGTAAATGAACATTGGATACAAAGATAGTCAGAAATTATCGGAAAGAAATGAGGTAAAGGAGGAAAGAAGAACGGAAGAAGTTAAAATGGATAAGGAAAATTAATTTATACGGATGAAAAAAGAATGAAGGAAGGTATAGAAATATAGAGTAATGTTTATTGATGGTTTATTCAATGTTAGGAAATGAAAGGCAGTACCAAGATAGTTGAAAATGTCAATAAAAGTCATTAATGAAAGAGTTTTTTAGTGCAGTAAATGTAGGAGTGAACAAGAGTTTGGAGATTTGAGGAAGAGCGTAGCATTTGAGATACATGTTAGACGGAAAGGAATGATGTAGTTTGTTACAACAAATCACCACAAATAACAAATGAACAGAAGATAAAAAATGGGAGAGGAAATTGAAAAGAGAGGGGGAGGGGAGAAAAGAACAATGATATTGGGATGAGTATGAATGAATAAGACCAAATTATTACATGACTCAAATCATGGATTCTGTTACCAATATAATCATTATGACATGTTAAAGAATATTCAGATTAAACTCATGGAGGGGAGATGGGGGTTAATGGGTGAGACTGAACTATATTAGGATGAGGGGGAAAGGGCCAATTGGGGACTCATGTACCTCAGGGTGTGGGAATAAGGGGGGTGTGGGAATAAGGTGGAGGGGGAAAGGGCTAAGCGAGTGGGGACTCGTGTACCTCAGGGTGCTGGAATAAGGGGGAGGGGTGAAAGGGCCGAGTGGGGACTCATGTACCTCACTCAGGGTGTGGGAATAAGGGGGAGGGGGAAAGGGCTAAGTGGGGACTCATGTACCTCAGGGTGTGGGAATAAGGGGGAGGGGGAAAGGGCTGAGCGAGTGGGGACTCGTGTACCTCAGGGTGTGGGAATAAGGGGGAGGGGGAAAGGCTAAGTGGGACTCATGTAGTTCAGGGTGTGGAAATTAGTGCTGTAGTCAAACGTTTAACCGTCCGGTATCCGACCGCCAATGGCGGATTCCGTTTTCAATTGGACGGTTTCGTTTTCCCGTTTTTTTTTTTTTTTTTTTAAGTTTTGATTTATGCCTCTCCACCTGGCACTATGCCTGGCAATGTCTCACAGCTCAGTAATCTGTGTGTTGACTCACCACTCCAAAACTAGAACAACACTCCAATTTGTCTGTCATCTTGGTTTGAAAGTAATCTTTGTAATAGCTGATCTCAATATGTAGTTTATAATAATAATTCATCCAACTTTTACACACGGCGTACCACAAGGTTCTATCCTAGGTCCTCTACTGTTTTTAATTTACATTAATGATCTTACACATTCTTCTAAAAACGACTTTGTTACTATTATTTCTGACAAGTTCACAAGCACAAATCGGCGCCTTCAAGTGCACCTCGCAGTTAAATGAAAGTCCTTCCCGCTCGGTCAAAAAAAAAAAAACGATTTTTTTTTTTTTTTTTTTTTTTTTTTTTTTTTTTTTTTTTTTTTAATTTTTTTTTTTAATTTTTTTTTTTTTAAATCGTTTAACCGAAAACCGTCCGGTTTTGACTGGCGGTTAAACGGAATTGGAGATATCCGTGATGTTACAGCACTAGTGGAAATAAGGGGGAGGGGGAAAGGGCCGAGTGAGGACTCATGTACCTCAGGGTGTGGAAATAAGGGGGAGGGGGAAAGGGCTAAGTGGGACTCATGTAGTTCATGGTGTGGAAATAAGGGGGAGGGGGAAAGGGCCAAGCGAGTGGGGACTCATGTACCTCAGGGTGTGGGAATAAGGGGGAGGAAGAAAGGGCTGAGTGGGGACTCATGTACCTCAGGGAGTGGGAATTAGGGAGAGGGGTGAAAGGGCCGAGTGGGGACTCATGTACCTCAGGGTGTGGGAATAAGGGGGAGGGGAAATGGCCGAGCGAGTGGGGTCTCATGTACCTCAGGGTGTGGGAATAAGGGAGAGGGGGGAAGATGCAGCATGCATTGATTTCAACATGGAAGGGTGTCAAAATGCCCTCACGCATAAAAGATTCATTTATATCTACATCACTGATAATGTAACTCATCATCTAGCAGTTACTGACAAAACAATGACACTGAAGCACTCAAATCAAGTCAAGATGCATGCATGGTCAATGTTATCAAACATTAAACCTGATTTTCTGACATACATCTACTCTAAACTATGGGTATCAAAAGTGCTCCTACATTTTGTAGTTTATTTATGTTGTATGTCCACTGAGACTTTATATTACGAGAGCCTACATGTAAATGCATGTATTCTTCTCTACTACCAAGTACATCTTCTCGTATATCTCAGACAGATGTGAATATTTGTGTACATGTAGCCGTAAGTCGTTTTCTTACATTAACACTCCTTTGAACAGAAGGAAATGCTATGACATAAACTGAAATGTTATGCTTTGGTTGAATATTATTAGGCAAATGTTTGCCATGTGGTTGGCAAGTATGTTCATATTTTAGACGATTATCTACCATACCTATAACCAACCCTGATTGAATGTTCATCTTATTGATTGTTGCTCTAAATCAAGAAGATATACTGTACTTTCTCATTGAAGAAGGATGGGATCAATTGTATTCTATTCTAGAATGCTATATCAATACTCATAAACCCAAAGCAACTGAAGAGTTAAAATCTTAGTCATCTAGACAAATAAACCAGATGGACTAAAAAAAGGTCTTTGTTTACTTTATGTTGAAGGATGGAATAGCATTATAAGATGCACTGTCTAAATAAGTTAACAGAGAAAAGGAATATGAAGTCCCAGTATTCTTGGCATTTAAGTATTGATCTATCAAAAGTCTGTTATTAAAAATACACGTACAAAAGTGATACATATGTAGGCCAATTACTAATAAACATTGCTCTTAAAAAGATGCTAGTACTAACCCAAATCAGTATTCCCATACAACCCTTATGCTCAGAACTACCAAATACAGATACATGCAAACTCAGATATAAAAATAAAAACGATCATATCGAGGTTAAAGGTATTACAAAGTTTTGGGAAATTTTGAAAATGGGGTGGATAGTGAATCTTTACGATTTTGATATATTTGGATGCCCCTGTGGATGTATTATAAGCACTAACAAAATTAGCTCCTAAAACACTTCTGTTTTCGAGAAAAATTGAATATAAAAATTTACCGGTGCTCCCGGTAAATTTTGATAAATTTCAAATAGCGCCTATGGCCGTACAATCGTAGCTGCGACCATGAAAATCTCAGAATATGTAGTTGGGATATATAATTTCCTAACGGGAATAGCTAATCGATCGATTTAAGTCAAGAAACATTGTTTCATAGTTAAATTAATATCTTGACCTTGAGAGGGAGCTATACAACATGAAGAGTTTATTATTTACAATGTCATAACTTTAGACTCGATTTCAACCGCGACATCGATCAATGTATATTGTAGGAACGCATATGCTTCTAATATGTTAATTTGAACCAAATTCATGACCCCATACCAAAACTTTGTAATACCTTTAACTCGGCTATGTCAAGGGTCTTTAAGGTCTATGTTTTTTTTAAACAATTACAAACAAAAAATTCTCGACACTACCCCTAAAATAACATACACGTCAATGTAATCAACAACGTACCATTTAATTCCCTCAAAAAAAAAATACTAAGAGGATCGCTAGCATGCATGTTTCACACTAAAAAGAAATTACCAAGTTTCCAAAATTAAAAAAGAAACAAATGTGAACAAAATATTACTAAAAAGAATGAAATGTTTTTAAATAACGCTGACCCTTACATCATCAGCGTGTTTCTCTGGGGGTACGGATATAACTACTGTGAACGAATCTTAACAAAATAAATCTTAGAATGACAATTAAATAGGGAAACTACCCAACTGCTGACTTAAAATTTGAAAAACATGAATGAAAAAAAAGGAGAAAAACCAATTCATGAACGGTAATATTAGCATGTGTGTAAAACAATATTGAAGGGTACATCTACATGTATAACAGGTAGGAACGGGGGAAGGGGTATATCTATACTGGTGAAACACTAATCAACTGAAGTTAGCATACAAATTGTTTGTGAGTAAAGGTGGGAAGGTAGGGGATGTACAATAAACTAGTTCTGTTTAAGACCAACTAAGATGTTCGACCTGTATCTATGCTAAAAAACAATAAACTTTCATGCCTGAAATCATAAGATATTTCAACAATTCAAAATCATACACGAGACATGAACATAGAAAACAGGTATGAAACCATGCAGATTGAACTGAAATAAGCGCTTCACCTCTCCTGCCCCTCCTATGGCTCCCTTCGCGTGGCAAACACAAAAAGAAATTTTTTGAGGAAAAAAAAACAAAACATAATGGCACATGAATGCAAAGCTTGAATAATTTCTGCCAGTGAAATGGACTTGCAAAGAAACTCTGCGAGAGCATGATATAGTCACAGCAAGTCTGGGCCGATATTCAATTCAATACCTAAGTCAGAAATATGAGTATTTTACTCGGTTTTCAGCTTAGATAAAATACTTAGCCAACTTCAGTATTCATTTGTTGCTTCTGGCTAAGTATCTTACTCTAAATTTAAGATAGCTCCCTAGCAGTCTTAAGCCAATTATTTTGGAAGCATTGATTGGCAGGCTCATGGTTTTCATACGGAGTCATCATAAGTTGAGCACAATTATATTAGCCCTATTTAGTGCGACACATTAACTGCACTCTTTATTTTTATTGACCATGTGACGTCAGGATGCTTATCAGTAATTTGCATTAAAGTTGGCTTGTGAAAGTAAAATGCTTGCTTAATCCACGTACTGAATTGAATAGGGCCCCAGATGTTTCATCTGTAATGGCTTAAAGTAGCAATAAAAAGGCAGCAATGTCAATGAAATCAAGATCATTAGAAATTAGGTCGATCAAAGCTCAGCATCAAAACATAACAGGCACAAAATTGTTGGTACACTGTAGTCCTACCAATCAAATCAATTTTTTTTTTTAATGAATTACATGAATGAAATAAATGATTTAATGATGACAACTGTATATTAGCACCTTCCTAACATAGGGCGGGGAAAATAAGCCGTTTCTGATTTTCACTGTTAAAATAACAAAAAACGACAACTTACAATTAACGCAAGTACAACAAATTTATCAAATAGGCAAGTGTATGTAAATGAAAGCTTTAGAAATTTGCTAGATTACTTCAATAAAAACATTTCAGAGAACAATTCTATTAGGAAAAATAGTCATCAGATGCATCTAAACACAAGTGGGTTCCTGTTTCAGGGGAATGTAGATTCACAATGCACTTCCCTGAACAAGACAATCTGAACACCCACAGAAACAGATCACATGCAAAACATACACTGCACATTTGCATGCGACATAAGAAAGGGAATTTCCCCTCTCATTTTTTCAGGGTAATTAACAAGAAATTAAATTGTCAGAGTAGGGCTTATTGCTTCCTACGGTGTAATTAAAGTACACATATGGGACTCTCTTATCACAAATAAATTTCAGTTTTAGTGATTAAAAATCCAAAACATTAAGGATCATTTTTATCTGTAAGATAAATTGAATGGCTTTAAAGTGTTAGTTTGTTCTTTGGTGTGCATGTTTTGTTTTGTTTGTTTGTTTGTTTGTTTGGGGGGGGGGGGGTACTACTCATGATACTATATTGATGTGCTGGCAAATAATTAAACTCTATTCCTGAAATTGAAGAGTTAATGTGACCCTAATTTATGAAATCTTACTATTTCCTGCAGTTACTAGATCTATGATTTGTGTTTTAAGGTCAGAAAGGGAAAAAGAAAAAAACAATGAAATGCAAAGCACTTTTAAAGTGAATCTTCTTTCCCTAAAATGTACACATGGAAATTGAAAACTAAACATTGATAAATATTTTGTGATTTATTGGTAACTTGGAAACTCGAACGAATTCCAAAAAATAATCATATTTTTTATCCAGTCCTACTTCAAACATCAAGGTGCTACATGCAGGCATGGATGCAAAGAAGAAAAACAATTCAGAGTTTCAAAACGTCATTAATAATTAAAATGGTCTTAACCCCTTCTACAGTCCTTTGCCATTCTTTCTTCCATTCAGGCAGATATACACATAAAAGGACAACAACAACAAAACTTTCTTTCCACTTCCCTATTTCCCTAGAATCATTAAAACAACCCCCCTACTTAAACGAATTGACACTGACTTCAAATTAAACAAAAAATACTAAACATAATATTTCTGACTCAGAATTTATAATGCCCTTGCAAATCAATGAAACTAAACTGAAGAATTATTTATCATCCTCTATTTCTTTTCATTCCCAAATGAGCTCCAAAATATCATTCATGACAATTCATAGCCCCTTGGATGTGATATTTATTTCTTCTTCTCTTTTTTGTTGGGGTGGGGGTAGGGAGGGAGGGAGTATGGGGCAGAATTATTTTTCAAAAAGGTGTAAATGCAGTCTCTTGGTATTAAATAAAAATCTTTTCTGTGAAAATTGCCACTGAAGCACATTTTTCCAGCACTTTTAAAATACATATTCCGTCCCTAAACTAGATATTGTAATCACTTACTACTTCAAAGGAAAATGTTGGAAATATCATCTTTCATACTTTTGCATAACAGGTTGCATTTTAACCCAACTAACATATTAAATGCACCTCCCAAAATACGTGATCCTGATCGGTGGAAAATCAAGTTGGATTTATCAGTGATTCGTTTAGCTGCATTTTATCACAAGTTTTAATATGCAAGAGGACTCAAAACCTATTCTGATTCATGGCAGGTTGGTTCAAGAAAGAAATAGGCCAATGACAATCGATTTTTCTGATTTAAAACAGCAGAACAAAATCATAGGCAAACTAAATCAAGCAAACAAGGCAACTAAAGTAGAAGGAAAAAAATGCTAGAATTGAAAGTGAACCAAAGGGATTATTCATGCAGGTTTAAAGGTCCCACAAGCTTCACTCTAGATTCAAAATTAAGGACACCATGTGTAACAAGTTAATGTGGAGCCCTGATATAAGTGTATTTTGTGTCACATCTGGGGCCTCCTATTTTTATTACCTGTTGTACATTGGTCTGAAGAAAGTAGTTAGAACCTTTGATACAAGAGACCTGTGCTTTACACCAGAGCCTAGAACATACATTGTGTTGCCTATCTGGTTCCAGTGAGGCAACACAAACGTATCTACAGCTAGGTTGGCCAAACTCTGTGAAAAGAAGGCTCTGGGATTTATTACAAAAATGATTTAATCATTCTAAAGGGGGATACTGGCAGGTTATAAACTCCACAGGTTAAAAAAAACAGAACTTCCTACACTAACGGAGTTTGGCCAATCAAATGATATCGCATGCTGAAAGCTTAAAGGACATAAGTTCCTATTTCATTAATGCACATTCAATGCCCTTTTGGCCGTTATTGGATAATGTACGGTTTGGTCCATTAGATTTACTATAGTACCTTACTGAGAGTGAGAAGCCAAATACTGTGTATAAGAAGGCTCTGCTTAATATACACTTAACTCTCACCCTCTATAGGAAAGTTGGTTCATTCACAAGCTAACTACAAGTAGTAGGAGCAAGCTCAATTGGTTCATATTCAGGCTAACTAAAGGGAGCAAGATAACATGAATGCCTTGCATAGCAGCAGCAGAAATCATACCAGAGTAAGACCAATGATGGTGATGACCAAACGGAAGACAAAACATCACTGAGAAAAAACAAAATATCACCAAAATCATTCTGTACATCTTACAAAGGTTTTAAAATCAACATTAAAACCAGCAATAATTGCTAATTCTGAGATTGAGTTTGAGTTTGAGTTTGAGAAGATACATGTACATCACTAGAGCACGAACTTTCATTCAAACTTCCCTATAAATAGAGGATGGAAAGAGTTTAAATGGGCAAAGATTGACATTCAGGAAGGGTGTATCTTGGTCCAATGTAACTTTTAAAAGGGCTTAGCTTCTCTGTAGTAATCTACTCATATGTCTATAAAACAATGTTAACATACAATAATAATAATGGTCCGTTCTTGTATAGCGCATAATACTTAGTCTCTTTGCGCTTCCAAAGAGCTTTGGAAATTATTCTAAATAAAACAATCCATAGCAACCATATTTGATTCTGGATAAATTACAAACAATAGTATCAATTTCTTTATGTAAATATTTCAAACTGTTATAGCATTTTTGTTGGGGGGGATGGGGGTAAAAAATAGTTTAAGTATCATTTCTGATACATTTTTTCTTCAAATTGTGAAAAATATGTTCACTCTTTTGTATCACACTGTTCCTTCAGGATTCCATTGCAAAGCATTTTTGTAATACATTACTCCATACTTTTGAAAGTGCAAATAGTGCATTTGTGATAGTAAAAGCAAATAAAGCTGGACATGAAGAAGTATGAAATGCATTACAGTAGCAAGAGGCTTGAGAAAATCATGTTATGATTATTTAGTTATATGATTATCATTAGCAGCAACAAAATATTTACACTTGTTAAAATAAAAAAAATAAAAAATAAAAAAGCAGACGGCAATGTTTTGTGATTTGCAGTGGATCTTCAACCCTGATCTGCTCTTAACACAAAACAGGTACAGACTTAGCATTAAATGTAAAGATAAACAATAACTAGAATCATATTTCCGTAAATCAATGAAAGCTCATAATCCTCAATTCCTTAAAAGCATAACAAGGGTCTGGTTCTTGAAGTATAAAGACCTGTATGCTTTTAAAATGTTAACCCAATGCTGGGCTTAAGCTTTTGTTCAAAATCGGTTTGAACAGAGGAAGTTAGTCCGAGGTCAAAGTTTACCTCTGTCAAACATGATCTCAGATCAAGGGTCAGATTTGACTGAATTGGTAGAATACTGACCAAAGATACATCTGTCTTTACAACAAACATATTTACTTCCAATAAGGGCTGAATCACATACACATGATTGTAAGAATCTTCATGAATTTGGTGTTTCTTCAAGAAGAATTAAAAAAAATATCAATACATAATCCATTTTTTTTAAAACATTTTTTTTAATAATTTAAATGACGTGCTTTCATCCGCTATGATTGTTATACTCACTTCTCCTTGGTGGGATAGGTGGGGGCGGCATTTTGAGTTTATCTGAGGGCCTATGGTCCCCTTTGGTGACGTTTGCCATCAGCATATCGGAGAAGCGATCCCGTGATGATCTAGGCAACGTGCTACCAGGTGAGTTTGGTGGCAACGTCTGTGGTCTGTTGTTTGGTCTTCTCGGACTCTGTGAGGTAAAAAAAAACAAGAAAAAGAAAACAGTGGTATCATACTCCTTTGGGGCTACAGCCTACGAGACCGACGTGAGCCTTGTGAAAATTCATCACAGAGTTCACGCAACCGTCGGCCAAGGAAACTGACGAGTCAGTCCCATGGACTTTGTTACCACTTTTCAGGAGAGGGTTCCTTGGGTCTACTAGGATGTCTTCTTTTTGTTCCTCCCAAAAAGATGCTTTGCTCACCCAATGTTTTCTCAAAGATAATATTTTGCACATTTTCCATACTTTGACTGAGTTCTGTCAAATCACTTCACTACACATAGGTAACAAGAACTGTATTTTCCTTTGATATTAAGACCAGAATTTTTTAATTATTTGTTTTGTTTAATGTCCCATGCACATGTTTTTGTACTTAATACAGGACAAACATCATAAATGCTGACTGTCAGTCCATCTGCCACATACTGAATAATAAGCTAAATTGCAGAGTCTTATATTTCTACCAAGTAAAATCTTCTGCCGTTTCTGGCAGTTGATTGATATGGCACATTTGTAATTAAACAGAAATAACAACTCATTTCTCAAACCTGCAATGGCTTTTTTTCCCGGTCGTCAAGATCATCATCGCTGAAGTCTACTCCATCTTCGTTACCCATCATGCCCCAGCAGAACTCAACATGTTCGCACTGTGTGACCTTGCCAGACGTAGCAGAACGCAGCACGTCCTCACACTGATTGTTGCCGCATTTTATAGCGACGTCTAAAGCTGTCTCCTTTGCTTTATTTACTGCAGTTCAAAGCAAATCAAAGCAAAGCAAAGCAAATGGTGATTTAATATGGGATAAAACAAAAAATGTAATCTGTTTTAATTTCTCTACTTTTCTTGGCATAACCTTTAGTTAAGAATGATTCACTGCTGGCTACTTGTATAATATATCTTTGCCACACAAGAAGGGTAATGCTACTCCGCTATTATTTCAGTATTGGTGAAATATTCACACTGCTCAAAGCATCTAATGATTAATTTTTTTACAAAGAACCAACTTATCCAAATGGGTTTGGGGAAAAATTATCAAACAAATGCCTTTCAGCTTCTCAGTTTGCTCAAACTAAACACTTTACAGACAGCAAGTTTGTCAGTAAACACTCCTTTTCCTGATTTTTATGGAACAACCTGGACACACAAATAGATGTACAAGGCACTTTACAAAAGACTCATACCTGCCAACCTTTTACAGCAAATATATGGTATCTCTCAAGGCAAAATGAGGAAGATTTCAGAAAAAGGAAAGAATCTAGGGTTTTTAACATTATTCTGAAGGCCAAAATGTAGGGGGAGGGGAATCACTCAGGGGTTTTAGTGAGAGTTTAAAAAAAAAAAAAAAAAAATACTATCCATTTTTGGAGGGAAAAAATCCACAAAAAATCCTCAAAAACAAAAAATAATCAGGAAACTGATTTAAATCAGGAAATGATCAGGCTAGATCACTCCTCTAAATTAGGATTGGTTGAGAGCTATGAAGAGTGTTAAGCAGGTGCAGTAAATCTCACATATTTCTATATTTGCACTTCCTCGTAGCAGTAGCTTGATGCATTCCACCTTGTCATACTTAGCAGCCAGGTGGAGGGCGGTGTTACCATCGGTCATCTGCTGGTCAGCGTTGGTCGTATTCTGGATGATGAAGTCCACGATGTGGAGGTTGACATCGTCCTGCTGTTCGACCGCTAGATGTAAGGCTGTCTTATTACCAGCCTGGATGGTATATGTATGTACGGAACACATGAAATAGAATAGATTCAGCATGTATGACAAGTTAAAAGACGTTTCATCAATTTTAAGAGTAAACTAATCATGTATTTGAATATCCACTACCCTCCAATCATTTCTTTTTCAACCTAAAGACTAAACTACATATTCCCTTAGATATGACTTCTTAATACACTTGGGGGTCACTCATTCCTTTTAAAACATCATATGCAGTTTTAGTATATATGCTATAATAAAAACCACACGCTAATCAGAAACAAAGTAACTTTTCAGGATCGGATGAGGTCCAAATTTGTCTCCATTCTCAGCAAAGACCATGCAAATCTAGCATCCCAGTAATATTATATACAACCAGGCAATCAACTCCTTCATAAGTAACTATTCTGGAAAGGATGTCGCCCATGATCATGCACATTCGTGAAAGTCATTAAAATACTTTAAGTGGGCGTGGTAGGAGTACTGGAAGTATAGAATTAGGGAAGGGGTAGAGGTAAGGGGTTGGAAAGTATTTGTGGTAGAGAAGGAACAGGTGTAGATATAGAAGTTGTGGTAGCAGTCTTAAAGGTAAAGACCAGTTCTGGTCATGCGATTGCATTGTGAAAGAAACATTGTGGAATGGATCAGAAAAGATTGATCATCTAGCATATAAGTAGTGGTGTGTACTGCAAGGTTCTGGAATCATCAAAATGATAAGAAATTTGGCCCAGTCTTGGTTAAGTTATAAGCACTGTACACAGAAAGATGTATATGGGACTACGCGACACGTGCACGATATCTATCCAGTCCGGATAGATATAATAATCTACCAAATATATCAATAAGTAGGCGGTTTCCCGGCAAAATTTGTATCATCACATATTAGTCAAAACATATCTTTCACATGATTGATAATAAGAGCTTCCATTTCAGTTTTTGAGAGGGGGCGTTTCCAAAACTGGTCTATACCTTTAATTGAATTGCCGATTTATAACAGAGCTATTCTGCCTCAAGAACACCGACTCCATATTAGCATCCTGGGTATCAGCATCCCAACAGGGCAATAATATCCTTTGGCAAGATATTAACCTGCACTTGCTACTCTCCACCCAGGTGTTAAATGGGTACCCGGTAGGATGCGGCCGTCATTGTTGGTCAAACAGTTTTTTGAGCGTCAAGTAATGCCTGGCTGGAATGCTCCCCAGGGAGTGGAGATTGTGCATACAGTGTGTGCGGGCAAGCACTGAAAACAATGATCGGGGTAATAGTATATTTGTAAAGCGCTAAGAGACATTTGTGATAAGCGCTATATAAAAGCTGAATATTATAGAATACAGTCACACAAACCACTGAACAACCAAGTCACTCACCACATTTGGAAGAGGTGCAACAAGATCGACGCCTTCCGCAAAGACCCGTAAGACCTGGATGATCTCAGAGAGGAGCACAGCCTGCCGAAGGTCAAACAGAAGCTGACTGGGTTGCGCCGCTGTCTTCAGGACGAATTTCTTCTTCTCATACTTTGCCCTGATGAACTCTTTCCTAGTGTCCCTGCAGGTCAAAGGTCAATGGTCAATATTAAAGGTGTTGTGAAGAGGGGGGGGGGATGGCAGCACATTTCCAAGCATTGTACATTACAATTGTTTTTTTTTTTAGTGTCACTCAATTTCTGATTGACACAAAATTCTTATATAGCTTTCTCTTACTAATGCCACTCCTGCAATTTCTATAAATATAATGTTCAGTTTTGATAGCAGGAAGGAAATAGGAAAGAAACATATTCAACATGCTTTCCTTTTCTTCCATCATATAATAAATATGCCAGGGGGGTGTTTCACAAAGATCCTAAGTTGAACTTATCTCTAAGTTTGACTTAAGAATTATGGAAAGCTACATGTATATGTAGCCTTAATATTAAATATTTCCAAAAGCAAAAATTAAAATATTTTAGACTTTTCATAAATTTGACGACAAGAACATGAAATCTTCTTGATAATAGAAAATATGAATGATTTGAATCAACATTTTATGCCTTTTAAAATAAATTTTACAAAATATTTTCATAGATGCCAACGGCTTTCCATGATTGTTAAGTCCAACTTAGAGATAAGTTCAACTTAGGATCTTTGTGAAACACTCCCCAGATATCATACATGTGACATATATTGAGATGTTAAAAGGTAATCCAAACCCAATCTATCGCTCAACTCTGCTTCTCCTAACCTCATCGCACTGCGACCTGCTGGGGAAACAAGTATGACTTACATGGAACTGGTGTGTGTGGGCTTGTTTCCTTCTAACGTCGCTTCATAAACGTCATTAAAATCTTCATTCCCTACAGTTATTGCAAGCTGCGGACAACAACAAAATAGAGGAAAACATACATTATACATTACAAAATGCATGAGCAAGTAAATGTAAATACATGCTCCCATACGTCATGGCAAATAATACAGCAACTTTTCAATGAAATCTTCAATGCAATTGAGCAGCTGATTAGTTAAGAATCCTCTTTAAATGTCTGATATACAGCTAACCTGAGTAGGAATGCACCATTTATGATAATTCAGACGGATTATAAAGATCATAGATAGGAAAGACAAATGTGATTGGAGAGATGCGGTTCTTTCTCTAAAAGCTTTCACTCTTACTTGCCACTATAATTGGCTAAGGTACTTCACACATAAGCCTTTCACAGCCCATAATTCCTTAGCATTATGATTATCCTTTACAAGATATGAGAGATAATGTAAACTGTACTTCTGATAAGGGTCATGCAAAACATGTCAGGGTATGGAAACGTTTATATCTTTTTTAATTATCACTTCCAGTTCAATCAAAATCTAAATCTAAATCTAACTCATCTAAAAACACTGCATCGACCGAATGTCTTTGGGCATGAATGAAACTCACCAGTAGTTGTGCCGTGCTGAGTCTATCGAGTTCTAAAGACTGTACTCTTGATATGTGGACACCCATCTCTCTATGGACACCTGAACATTCTATACATGTTAGGATACCTAGATTAGTAGACAACCACTGCGGATCTGCAAACAAGTAAGAAATAAAAACATACCCAGTAAGAGTAAAATAGAACAGAATTGAATGAATAGGATAAAAGTGATACTTTCCCTCCAACATCAATATATACCTGGCAGGAATTAATTCCATGAAATGCTAGAGCGCCGTATGGTAGCCGCGCTAAAGCCAGGGTAATAATCGGGAGTACCAGGAGTGTCGAATCTGACAGACATGAGCGCTATACAAGAACCCACTATTATTATTATTATTATATAGAAGATGAATATGAAGAAATAGAGAAAGGATTGTCTGCAAATAATGCTACCATGAGAAAAGTAATCCGGAAGTTATTCCAAGATACCTTAAAGAATTTACCACATGTACAAATGTATATAACAACATTCAAGAATCTGGCAGGGAGAGATGTAAGAGCTGTTCATTTTGTTTTCCAGTGATTAGATTCTGAAAAGATTGAACTAGCCATGCCAGCTAACCTTCCATAGCAAAAGTTAGGAAACTCTTTAAAAAATATTAGGATACAGAGTATTATGTATGTTTTCACAAAGAGGTTTATATCATATGGTACATGCCCTTCTAACAATTGCTCGGCAGTCCATTTATCTAACACTAACCCCATTCCTAACTCCAACAATGAACCCAATACCATATCTTACCCTCCACCTACACACCTGAGCCTAACTTAACACCCAACCCAAGCCCTAACTTTATGACTTTGATGAAATAAAGCTCAGAGTGTCCCAGCAGAAAATACTGGATCACCATTACAAGACATTTTCCCCACCTGCTGCTGTGCAATCACAGCATATGTTGTTGCCGGGCAACCGCTTGACTTCTTTGACGATGCTCTGTGTGAGATCCTGCAGCCCTCTATTGGCGACCTCTGAAGGCGATGACCCCTCGTTGAAGACTGCTTCCAGGGCAAACTTCTTACTGTTGTTAAGAACCGAGATCCACTCCTCCGCCTCCTCCTCTGTATCTGCCATGAAGTGGTACGTTCTATCTTCTGCAAATCGGAGAAGAAAAGCAACACAACATTTTTTGCATTATGGCAATAAGAAGATGTTTTAAGGCATCAGGATAGTACAGATGGATAAGAACATTATATTTCATAGAATACCAATCTACTATATCTTTAATCTCTTAATATGAAACAAATTCTTTCTCACAAACAAAATAACCGCGTCAGAATGAATCTTATTTCGGGGAGAGGGTAATTGTACAATTTGAATGATTGCTTTCAAGCGCTTTCAAGCAAATTAATCTTCAAAAACACAGTTCCATGATTTGCTTCAAAATCTACAATCTTGTAAACAGAAATATAAACAAACAAACAGTAACATATTCCTTTCAAAATATTACATTTATTAAATCACATTTCTCTCTTATTCATCCAACAGGAATGATAGAACTCATGAGTAATGGGTAAACATATAAAAATTAAAAACCTATCTTTTTAGAACTAGCCAATTCATTTCACTATAACAATATTCATGCATGCATTCCTGACATACTATGAAATAGTAAAGTTACTGTAACTTTTAGGTAAAGGCTTACGTATACTTACGCGCAACAAGGTCAAAGTACTTGCGGCTGGCCTCTTCCAGAGATGGTTTGACCTGACAGGTGAGGAGGTTGAGCTTGGCTGGCGCACGGCTCGGCGTGGAATGTGATATTTGGAGGTAGCCATCGCAGACATCACACTTGCGCTTCTGGTAGACCTTGCGCAGTCCCTCGGTGCGCTTGTGGAGGTAGCCGGTCTTCTCCGTGCCAACCTCGTTGTTGGTCTCGAGCTGATGCAGACTGTAGCCTTGCTTCTCTGGTGGAGTCTACAGGAGATAGAATTTGAGATTCAAGAGTCAAACTTTATTGGCCATAAGAATAATAATAACAATAGTAGGCAATTGTATTGTGCCATCAATCTAAAATGAGCACAAGGAAAGATAATTGATGTTGTTTTATCAAGTCTTTATTTCAAAAGAACTTGTCATACATAGATAACAGGAGAATGGACCCATTCCAGACTCATGGCAGGTCATACAAGTTTTACAATACTATACAAACCCATAACATTATTAGTAGTATTATTATTCTTACCTCTTTTTCTATATTCAAGCTATTCTTGAGGGTCATTTTCAGCTCTAACAGCTGCTTTCTCTCTTCATCTTGGCGCGCTTTGATTTTGGAGACATGTGAGGAGAGATCATCGATGTACGACTGGGTGTGCTCCACAGTCTTCAAGCCATCTCGGAAGTAGCTGTAAGCGGGACGTGAAGAGAGAAATGAAGAAGATGAAAAAGGACATCAGGGAATGGTTGCCTGGCACATCATTTGTTATTTATAACACAAAAGAGCATTGTTCAAACTTTGGGGGTGTTTCACAAAGATCCTAAGTTGAACTTATCTCTAAGTTGGCCTTAACAATTATGGAAAGCCATAAGCATCCTTGAAAATATTTTGTAAAAGTTATTTTAAAGGGCATAAAATGTTGATTCAGATCAGTCATATTTGTATTATCATGGAAGATTTCATGTTCTTGATGTGGAATTTATGAAAAGTCTAAAATACTTCAATTTTTGCTTTTGAATAAATTTCATTATAAGGCTACAAATGGCTCTCCATAATATTTAAGTCCAACTTAGAGTTAAGTTCAACTTAGAATCTTTGTGAAACACCCCCCAGGACTCCTTAAATCACATCCAAGACAACCAAGGCACAATGAAAGTCACTTTACATGTAAATGAATGGCAGGGGGAGATGGAAAGATGCAACAAAGGCCCCTGAGTGCATCTTATCTGTGTGTTTAAAAAAAAATGAAATGTGAAGCAAATTATGCTGCTGTAAATCTCTGTGTATAAGACGCACTTTTTTCCCGCCGCCGCAAAAAAAAGAAAGTCGGGGGTGCGTCTTATACACAGATGCGCCTTATACACAGATGCGCCTTATACACAGAGATTTACGGTAATTCTATTTCATTCTAAAAACAGAACTTTCGAAACATGAACTCTTGTGGATTTTCAGTGACTGCAAATTTTACAGCAAGAACTGTAATGCCAACCCTATAGGACGGTTGTCAGGAACATTTACCACATTTTTCAGGAAAAAAATGGGGGTCTTTCCAGAACACAAGACAATGCATGTTTTTTGCACAAAAACGCACACAAACACCCAAGCATTTTGAACCTACATGTACCATTTTTAAGTTCAAAATAAAGATGTGCATCAAAATGTTAAACGAGATGGCGGCGGACGACGTGCTGGTGGCATCATAGACCATGTGCGCAATTAGCGTGTAGGAAGCGAAAGTGCCCATCCAATATAGTCAAATTCAGTTAACTTGTGAGTGAATGCGAGCTAAGGCTGTGCACAACAGTGTAATGAGGTACCCGAGTACACTCCCAGGTTTACAAGCGAATACTTGAATATTCGGACGCCATCTTTTTTAATAATTTTTTTGAATTTTTTTTAATTTTTATGATTTGTTTTTTTGTTTTTTTTGTTGCCACCAGCATACCACTGGAGCAGTATCCCAGTTCTGTCGCCGAAAACGCATGCAATTTTACTTCGAGTTGCAGTTGAAGGCGCCGATTTAATAATAATAATAACAGTAAACAATGCTGTTTTAAGTGGTGAGTTTGACAGTGCTTAAGTTTGGAAACATTTTTACCGACGGCACCATGCCAGCGGCCACCGCTCACCCAGGCACAGGTAAGCGTCGGCCTGGACAGATTTTTTATTTTTTTTTATTTTTTATTTTTTTGCGGCCGAATATTCGGGTACGAGAAATCGTACCCGAGTAGTTGTCAACCATGCGGGTACTCGAGCATTCGACTACACGTCGCAGCCCTAATGCGAGCAACATGCAGCGCCGTACAGAGCTGTGTACGGAGGCTATGTGTAGATAGGCAGCATACGCTATAATGTACTTATTTATCGTTTCCCCGTTACGTTTTGGTTAATTACCGTAACACCAGAATAAGAGCAATAAAACCGGAACAAAACGGTTGGCATCTCTGCAAGAATCTTCCATGAATCACAAACAATCACTGTTGATTCAATTATTTCACAACATGAAACTTTCACAAATCCAAAAAAAGACCTAAAACCTAAAAATCTATTCTTCGTAACATTTCATAGCAACTCACCTGCTTTCTGCTCTGTAGTACTCCACTAGATGTTGTACAAGCTCTGCTCCTTTTTTGGCCTTGATCTCGTTAACTTTGAATAAGTACTGTGGGGTTAAAGGTTTTTTTTAAATGCTCAGTTTTACCAATGCCAGAAGTTTAAAATCACCAAAAATTATATGAAGAATAAATGCAAATGCCTCCTTTAGTCTCACTGTAGTTGACTCATTCAAGTGTGATCTGTTCATCCTTTTTGTGCCATTACTATAATTTTGCACAGATTAAACACAAATTTCATTTAATTGTATTTGTTCTGGCATTTTAAGATTTCAGGACTCATTAAATCAGCTTTTCCTCTTTTAATTGGCAATAACTTTTTACTGTTGAGAATGCCCTGCTAAAAAAAAATATGCAAAGAGAATGAATCTTCATAGATACATATACAATCTATAAAGCAGCAATAAACAGCAACTTGTGTAAAAAACTACAAGTAAACAATTTTACATTAGGTAAATGATTGTGAGTGTTGCCATATTAAAATTTGCGACAATTTCAGAGAATTTATTATTTGAAATTACAAGCATTGTAAAAGAAACAAGCATGTATTTTCTGGTGAATTTTGCTCTTTACCCCTGTTACTTCTGTAGTTTATGCTATCTCATTCAAATGATAAAGGATCAAAGGTCTGCCTTTTTCATTGATCTTCTGTCATAGGATATGTAGCAGCTTACAGCGACAAAGCAAGATCAGCGAGCCAGGTTTTCACTGATGGGTTTCCCCCCTCAACTTTAGTAAACATCCTGGTAGAAATTCAAGTAACTTGATGCTATGAAGAACTATGAACAATGAATTAAAAAGTGCATACCTTGCCTCAATTTTATACATGTTTTGCTAATAGACCAACAGCTTTTCTAATACACTGTATCTACCCCTCCCCCTCCCCCCCCCCCCCCCCCGAAAAAATGGGGGAAGGAGGAGGAGACATTTGCTTCAAAGCACCTGTGCGCAATTCTTTGAAAATGCAAAAATATCATAATTGCTTTCCTTGAATTCTCCACTCCACAAAAGCAAAGAGGAACTTGTAAAATAATAAAAACTGAAATCTTAGTTCCTGAATTTGTCAACTCTCAACCTGTCATGCATGTCACAAAACTACAAAATTGCTTTTTCTTGAGGCAGAAATGTTTAAATCTACATGTAAATGGCTTTTCTTTTTTTAAGTGTGATATTCAAATCTCTGTGTTGCCTCTTAGAAACATAACATAAACGTACCATTCTCATTAAACATTTCAAACCTGTGCAACTAGGTTTAATATTCATCTTACTGCTCTCACCTCACACATTTGTAGTTGGAACATTCTCCTTTCTTTCTCCATCTCTTCTGCAACCTAGAATAAAGACAAAAAAGGATGCACACAAATTAATTTACTAATTAAAGGTAAAGCAAAGTTTGGGGAAATTTCGAAAATTGGATGGATAGTAATGCTTTAAAATGTTGATATATTTGGATGCCACTGTGGATGTATTATAAGCACTAGAAAATTTAGCCCCTAAAACACTTCTGCTTTCGAGAAATTGAATAATAAAAAATTTACCTCCCAATAAATTTCAAATATTTCAAATAGTGCCCAAGGCCATTCTAGCTGCGTCCATGAAAATCTCAGAATATGCAGTTCTAATATATATTTTCTGAACGGGAATGGCAAATTGGTAATATCAGTCTTTAATGGGAGCTATACAACATAAAGCATTTATTATTTACAATTTCAACACTTTAGACTTGATTTCAACCGCGACAACGATCATAATGTAAAATCTCATATTATATGCCTTCAATATGTTCATTTGAACCAAATTCATGACCCCATACTAAAACTTTGTATTACCTTTAATCAATGGCATTGTTTGGGTGGCCTTATAAAGAAATCAACTGAGCATCACTTGGCCCATTTCTGTTCTATAATTACTCATTCTCAGGTTTCGTATCCCTATATTCTTTAATCGACCTGACTGGCTTCATTAATTATAATGTAAGTCAATTTAGAGGATATTAACAAGTAGGCTTCATTAATTAGATCCTGACTAATACAATTTCTATGCATTTGACATTATAAAGAGATGGAACAAAGGTCATTGTATAGCCAACTTTAAAAAAATACAAATTCCACTTAAAGGTTCATTGAATTAAGAACTTTGAGTTTCACTACTTGATTTTTATTTCATTGATCATGAAAAGATAATTTAAAAACATATGAAATACAAAACATAGTGTACAAGTTAAAGAAAAAACATTTACAATAGAATACAACATCAACAAAAATGTCATATGAATGTGGAGACAGCTATGAAAGCTAAAGGCTTAATTGGTGCTGCCACCGAAACAGTAATAATAAAGTATAATATTGTTGTTTAAAAAGGTGATTTAAAAAAAATAATAATAATGCCTAAATAGAGGGGGAAAAAACAAAAACAAAAACCTGTACAGAATCAATCTGTATTTACATTGTTGGATTATAAATGATTTCCATTTCTGTAAGACTGATATGGCTCCCACCCTCATCAAAGTGGACTGCACATGTATGCAAGACACTACGTACATTATTACAGTCATGGTAACAAGTCAATAAGGAGTACATACATCCCTGTGCAATAACAGCATTCATTCATACCTTACATGTATCTCTCACTGATTCCATTCCAACACAAACTCCTACAGATATAACCCTACATCAAAACATATTAATAATTTGTCAAAGCAATGCCCTATATCAAACCCCCCTTCCCTAATCCCAGCCATAGGCCCAGCTCGGCTCAAAGCTCCACAATAATACATCAGTCATGTCACCGACTGACTTTAATTAATTGACCGGGTAACTCTGCTTAATAACATGTTTCCTTACCTAGGGGGGAAGTGTGGCATTAGGTACATGCTTGAGGTTACACCAAGATTCCTCTGTATGGTTTACATTGCCAGGACACTCCCGTAAATTTCGCGGAAGAATTGACCGCGCTACGTAATCCTGGATTCAGGCAGCTAGGAAAGGTAGGTGAAATAATTCCCTGGTTCAGCAAAGTCAGACTGCCTGCGGTCTACTTCTGACGTAACCACTTCATCAACATGGCGTGGAGTAACAGTGACGTTGTTACAGGTACATGACTGCATGGGTATCAAGGGGCGTTCACAGAAGGGAAGGTACTGTATGTGCTATGGGGCGAGACTCTCCCCGCCCCCCCCCCCCCTCATCCCCACCCCCTCTCCCCTTCAATATTTTTCTTTGGCTTATTTAAAATGTTTATAGGCTGTCTGCAAATCTAAACAAATTGTGACAATTTTTTCCTTCTTTTATTGTTTCCTTTTTCTTATACATGATGTGACTGACAGGTCTTTTGACAATCTTTCTGTACTAAACCCTACATCAAGCAAAATCATAATCTGCATGGCAAATTAGCAATGCATCTTCCAACAACAGAAGGTTTTGACTCCTCTAAATCCAATCTTTCTGTACATGTTCAAATTAAATTAATACAAAACTTCATGAAAAGAGATGGCTGGGTAGCTGCCATTTGTTTTCCCCACGAATTTAGATTCTCCTTCCGCACAGATATCACTAAGGCCAAATAAAAAACATGTTTAGTGTCAGGACTGCTTTTATGAAAAATAGGAGGAGGCCTTTTTTTTCTTTCCAAAATGGCCGCTCAAAATGGCCGCTCGGTACATTTTACCTGACAGTCGGGCTATTTTTCAAGATGGCTGCCGATATTTTTTTTTTTTTTTTTTTTTAATTTAAAAAAATAGGAGGCGGCCCCCCAAAAGAAAGGAAGGGGGCGGAGACGCTAAACATGTATATTTTGTTTAATGGCCTAACAGATAGTCAAGTCCTTGGTAATATAAAGCCTTGATCATTGCGGCCTAGTACCCCCATTTAACAATTTAATATTTCTAAGAGACCAATTGGCCTATATCATCATGTCCCTGTTACGAGACAGTCAACCTACTTCTTGAAAGGTTAATAACTACAAGTTAAAGCTCCAGTACTAGTCAACTTTTGGAAACACTATCAAAAATATGATGAGAAAAGCAGGATAATATGGACAGCAATAAACCCAATAACACCATTATATTCCTTCAAAATTACTAATCTTGATATATCTACATGTATTAAAACATGTTTTTCATACTGAAGATGGATACTAATATTCCCTTACTATTTTGACTAGCATTTCCTGAAAACTTTTGGGAACTGCTTTTTCTTACATTCTTACTTACTGTTAACAAACAACTGAACTACATGTTCATGTACATTCATGATTGTATCAAAATGTTGGTGTTGAGTATGGGCTATCTGGGTTTTTTTCTCCACAGAGAAGCATTGTTGAGAACCATTTGCAACATTTGTCAGGACACTTCATGTTATATGCCTGACTATTCATGTTATATCCTATTCCTATAATGACTTTTCTCTACAATGTAAAGCATGTATTGTATGCAGATATTAGAAATGATTTCACAAGGAATTCTATTAAAATATTCCAATGTTCTGGGCAATTTCAAACATAGCTTACTAATTGCTCAATGTAAGTACTGGTATGTCAAATTGAACATTCTATCAGAATGTTATGACTGCTGAAGCATTCATAATCATATTAGTCCTACAGGAAGCAAGGTATACAAAATATCTTCTATTAATATAAAATCGTTGAGAGAACTTTATCAATTTCCAAAAAATAGAGCATAAAAATGCTTTTGTATAAATAAATGCAAAGAGAAACGACTGTGTGTAAAAGACATTACAAATATGTGACAGTGTATAAACAGACTAACTGACTTGAAACAAACAAACAACAACAACAAAAGGCAAATAAAAATAGTACTGAGCATCTCATGTGTATCTGGGAAAAGTTTATTAAACGTGGTGGCCTGTGGGCTGTTGGTTTAGCTTTGTTACAATTTTATTTTACTATATTTAAAAATTATATGTACAGGTAACTCTTGTCATTCTTTGAAATAAGTTGGGTTTTTATTTATTTTCTTATTTGGGGCGGTGACAGTTTAGAAGATCAAAGGTACACATAAATGTTACAGGTATGTCATTTTTTTTAAACTTTTGTATTGGCTGTTAGTAAATATATATACTCAAACTCAAATATGTTAATGTAATATGAAACCTGGAATCAATAATAGATTACTTTTGCTTTCTCATTTATTAAGCTACCCTTCAGATAATACACTGTAGGTTCATGTCTTCTTGTATGCGTGTACATTCACTGTGAATCTGTCTGGTTTCTTTGCTGTGAGAAGAATGAGACCTTTTATTCTTTCATTTGGCTTTTAGTCAGGAAATTACCCTCTATCCAGAACTTCATTTCCTTCCTATCTTCCTCATTCCATCCACCAATGTACCATTGGGGTGTGATGTGCATGGACTTTGACAGTTCCTATCAACGAACGGCATGGGGATGGACTTTTATAGCGCTTTTAGACGGTGTTTTCGTTCTTTCTGCTAGGCTCTGTATGAATTGCATGGAGAAGAAAGACCGGTTGTGCTTCTCATAGGATTAGCCGTTCTATCAGATGAATTAATTAATCCAATTTATATTAGCAACATGTCCAAAAATGTGGATATTGTTCACAAGGAGATGTGAACCCAGCAAAGGGATTCCATTCTTAATTTTCTTCATACTCCTTGTCTGTTTAGCACATAGAAAGCATGATCATTTTTTTTAGATTAAATAATACCTTCAAGCTAGAAAAAAAGTATTAGGCGCATTATAAATGTGAGCTATTATTATTATTATTCAAGCTGTATACAAATCCCTCTTTTTTTTGGGGGGGGGGGGCAATTGGTACACTTTCAACAAGATTTTACACCTCATATTTTTTTTTTTTTTAAACTCATTCGTAGTATTGAGTGACTAAAATAACAATAATTTTTGTGAGTTTTCCCCCAAAAAGTACATCCAAGCCTAAGGTTAACAAAAGGTCGACGAAGCTGTTCACGCATCTCACCAGGTGGGCATCTGGGAAACTGAACTTCTGAGTACAGGCAGACAGCTGGATAACTACGAATGAACCATGTGTTCCGCAGATGCAATGGCAACTGCAAATTAATGAGTCTCATGATCCTCTGAAAACCAGGTAATTTGTGAAATTGCTCCATCATATGGCCAATCTGTGAACTAAGAGGTGCATTTACATTAGCCTGAACCAGCTCAAGCCCAAGACATTAGACCAACCAGTGCTTCCTTAGAAAAAGGCTCAACTTGAATTTCCCCCATCTTCATCGACCTAGTGCATCAATCTAGTTCATCATCACCTGCAAAATATACTTTGGGCTGAATAAATGAAAAGCCAGCTATTATATAAATGAAATCTATTTTGCTTCAGGCAATAGCTTTAAGGTTTTAGTATCTAATGTACAATGGTAAAACCAGCTATTTTATGAATGAAATCTACAATAGGACTATATTTTCCGGTTAAGACAGGGTATATAGGAACTGTATGTAACACTGTATATAGCTTGTATGTGCCATTGTCAGTTTAAACCATCCACATTTTGATGAGGTACCTGGCATTCTTGAACAGAGAAAATCTTGAATGAATCTATCATCAAACTTGCTGATCAGACCACAATCTCCTCTTTTATCACTTTAAGAGTACCTCTTCAAAACTTTCTGTTTGACATTCTACAGAAATTAATCAATCTTATCTACAGTACATTTTCCTATAAAATTAGATGTGATCCTTTATACTGGAAGCTAGAACGGGTGTTAAAGGTAAAGACCAGTTTTGGAAACGCCCCCCTCTCCAAAAATAAAATGGTAGCTCTTATTACCAATCATGTGAAAGAATATATTTTGACTATTAAATACGTGATACAAATTTTGCCGAGCAGCTGCCTACTTATTGATATATTTGGTAAATTAGTTCATCTATTTGGACGTGATAGATATTACGCACGTGTCGCGCATGTGTGCGTAGTCCCATATACATCTTTCTGTGTACAGTGCTTGTAACTTTAACAAGACTGGGCTAAATTTCTTATCATTTTGATGATTCCAAAACCTTGCAGTAGACACCAATACGCTAGATGATCAACCTTTTCTGATCGATTCCACCACGTTTCTTTCACAATGCAATCGCATGACCAGAACTGGGGGGTGTTTCACAAAGATCCTAAGTAGAACTTAACACTAAGTTGGACTTAAAAATTATGGACAGCCATTGGAGCCAAAAAATGAAATATATTCAAAAGCAGAAATTCAAGTATTTTAGACTTTTTTATAACTTCCACATCAAGAACATGAAATCTCCTTGATGGTAGAAAATATGAATGATTTGAATCAACATTTTATGCCTTTCAAAATAACTTTTACAAAATATTTTCAAAGATGCTAACGGCTTTCCATAATTTTTAAGTCCAACTTAGAGATAAGTTCAACTTAGAATCTTTGTGAAACACCCCCCTGGTCTTTATCTTTAACTCACTCAAGTACACTGACTTGACACCCTTTTGGCTCTTAACAGATGATCTCTACTTGTCATTAGCTCAGAGCCAGAAGGGCATTGAGTCATCACTTTTACATTGCAGACAATATACTTGGTTTACTTGTGGGCTACGGGTATCGTGGACAGCCTTGCGAAATGCAGAGTACCTGTCATGTTACTATTAATACAACCAGGCTTCCCTTGGAACTCCTTTCCACTGACTCACTTTCCGTGTTTAAATAGTCAAGTCTGAGAGCAAGCACTGATGGACATTTCATCGCCGTGGGCTTGCACCATGCAGACACCGTATGGGATTCCCATTCCTGCATGTACAAGACTTTGGTGAAGCCAGCAGACATTTGAAGAACAAAAACATAGTCTGGCCCAGGCAAATTGACTGGTCCCATTCGAAAGGCTTGAATGAACCATTTGCTGTATTTTTCAGTAGAGATGGGTATAGAGATCTCAGATAAATATGGCTATTTCCTCCTATGTTGCTTTTATAGTAACCATATTTCCATTGACTGATATGCATATGATCTAAATTTCTTTTGGCTCATGCATGATGTGTAATTAACTGTATCATATTCCAAAGCCATTTTTAGTCTAAATGTCCAACTTGTCAGTCAACTGATGCATTATTGGAACAACATGTGTTTTACCTTTTTTAAATGGAAGGCATTAATTAGCACAGGAAATTAGAGATTCATATATAATATATATATATAAATATAGTTTTAAAAATATTTCAAAAGAATTATGCAGATTTTCCTCAATGAAGAATTGACCTTATGCAAATGACTTGTAAAGAGAGATGACCCATAGAAGAAGATGGAACATAATTGATTCTTACCTCTGGCCCAGATACAACTTGTCTGATGAGACCAGCATCTTTGGCTTGCTGTTTCTTCTCCCTCTCGATCTTTGAGCTGGAGAAGAAAGTAATTAGAGATGAGAAACGAAAAAAGACAGACCACAAATTAAAATTACTGCAGTATTGTCTACTTGTACACGTACCTTTCAAAAGGTTTTTAATATAAACTGAAATAATATATATTCAAAGCCCCTGAAAATACATCATTCAATGTCATTCAATAGGCATCAATTATACATCTAATTAGTTTCAATTTGAAGCATTTTGATGCCATGACTTCATTACAAGCAAAAAAGCAGGGCATTTTTCAAATTACTCTGCATTCAACACAGACTTTGTTTGTACAGTCCCACATACTCAGATAAATGTATGTCTCAATAAGTATCCTCCCACGCTTGAGTTGTATTACTCTGACAATCCATTCATCACATTTCCAGCTTCCAGCCCCAAACATTGCTACCATCTAGCCTATCTTACAAGACCAGTGTTTTTTTTTCTTCAATTTTCAATGATTAATTACACTATATTTTCCCAGAGTCTGGAGAAAATCCTCAACCAACACTGCCACACTTTTCATACTATCTTTAGAGGGAAAAGAGAAAGATGGCTAGTTTATATTAGTATTTATTCCAGTCTTGGTAAGCTGAGACTTGGGACAGAACTGCCTGAGTGGCAACAGAAAAAATAATCACTCCTCCTGGAAGACAGGCCATTACTAACAGACCATGTGATTGGTAACGACCAAATAAAGACATCAGGAGAACTCAACTCTCCATAGCAGCATTCATTTACAACCAAAACACATTCATCATGTACAGAGAGGCTTTGCAATATAAATTTCAAGCATAATTAATTCCGAGCTGGTTGAGGGCTGGAAGAAACAAGTTCCTACTGTACGCAAACATACATTTTGTCCATTTATTTTTCACATTGACTTTGAAGTAATTAATTTTAACTCCTTATGATCTGTTTGTGTTTTATACTGTAAAAGTGTCATTCCAGATATGAGAAATAAGCATAAGGAAAAACTAGGTCCAAGAAAAGGAAGCTCAAAGGTATATTAAAATGAACTTTATTTATATTTTTTATTTTAATCTAGCATGTATTAAAAATAATACATGACACCATTTCAAACAAAAAATACTTTCAAGAGGTGTAGTATGTGACATTTCATCCATCTATTTCCCTCTGGTCTATAAACAAAGTTGACCATTGCATTGCATAATTTCTTCTTTTCAACTACCTTTTGGAAAACTCCAGGACTCATGTGAAATGAATTGAATAATATTAAATAAGTATATTTGTCTGCCAATACATCTGAAAATGTTTGAAAGGGGGAAACAAATTGAGATTTGTTTAATTGTTTAATTTGTTTGATTTAATTGCTTTCATGTTGGAGCAGGAACATGAGGTGTTAATTTTCTTACACTTCCCCTTTTGACCAAAGAGCAAATGTTATTCAGCTATTTCTTCCTCTCTCTTTGAATGCACATTCGATATAACAAGTAAAGGTAACAATTTCATAAAAGTTTCATAAAACGCTTGTGCATTGAAAACATTACAGATGAACACTTAGCAATCTGTGTGCAGCTTGTCAGCAAGGACCTCAATTATTGCAATTCCATGATTAACTAAAATTCTGAGGATATGCAGAACAACAATACTGTATGTTGTGTACATATAATGGGCTGGAGTAAAACAAAATAAATACAACAAGGACATTGGTCTTCAGTTTATATATACAGTGGAAATCTACTTCCTGAGTTAGTTTTGTAATACTGATTGATCTTACTATTAATAGATGCATATAATGCAATAATGTATTCAGAAATTTTCTTAAGAGCCCTGTATAGTTTGCACAAGTATTTCGTCATGAAACTACTTCTGAAAATAAACTAATGAGAACGTTACATGAAAGTGATTATTTCCTTCAAAATATACATTCAGATTAATTAAACATTTAAAAAAATTGTACTCTATTAGAAAAATAAGTGTCCATTAATGTTACTTTACCCCCCCCCCCCCCCCCTTAAAGAATTATTCAGTATGGCTGAACAAAGCCTTTAATACAGAACATTATTTCTAATGTCTTGAAGTGAAGTGATCTGACCTGAACTGGTATTCACTCTAAGGTCATCACATTACCTCCTATGCTATCATCATAAATGATGTACATGTATCTATAAAAGTATTTACATCTAAATGTGAATGCCAATGTATGTCATTGCCATCATAAAACAATACACCTGTTTTTTTCAACCTCATAGGCCCGAATTCACAAAGGAGGTTTGTCCACAAACCTCCTTTGTGAATTCGGGACGGACATAGAGTTTTGTTTTGGGGTTTTTTCCACTACAAACAACACCATCCTAAGCCATAGTGTAACTAATGTTTATTTTTAGCACTTTAAAGTGAATGAATGTCCTCTTGTTAGTAATACTAGCTTAAAATGGAAGAGTACCCCTGTATGCTGTTCATATTCCCTCATTTATTTTAGGCATCAGTAAAAAAAATTCTTCTTCTTCTTCTTCTTCTTCTTCATCATACAGGTACAAGTATGAAGGTTTAATATATGTCTACAGCATTTACAAAACCATTTAATGCCACCAGTTATCTTAAATTACTAATACAAAATTTTATCATCAAATTCTTAAATCAATTTCAATTAAATTTAAAAAGTGAAAATGACAAACAGTTGTTCTGGCTAAGAAAAGGTTTTCCTCCATTTTGGAAGAAAAAAATGAAATATTAGTACAAGTGGGTGTTAGATTCAATTTCATTTTCTTTCACTCAAACCAGGGCTGTCTGAAAAGTGCATAATGAAGCATCTGCTGCCTGTCTGAATCATACTCTAAAAGTATAATCAACTCCTTGCCCATCTGGACATTATCCTTTATCCCACCTACCAGTTACATTTGTACGGTACCAATGTCTAAAATAGCATTCTGGATTGAATTAAAACCCTGTCTGAACAAAATCATCTGGTGTAAGCACAGCTCCAAAAGGCGAGTCCCATCTGAACATTACCCTTCATCCCACCTACCAATAACATTGGTATGGTATGTACCAATGTCTAAAATAGCATTCTGGATTGAATTAAAACCCTGTCTGAACACCATTATCTGGTGTGAACACACCTCCAATAATAGTAGTATGATGAGTCCCATCTGAACATTACCCTTTATCCCACCTACCAATAACATAGTACGGTACTAATGTCTAAAATAGCATTCTGGATTGAATTAAAACCCTGTCTGAACACCATTATCTGGGTTGAACACAGCTCCAATAATAGTAGTAAGATGAGTCCCATCTGAACATTACCCTTTATCCCACCTACCAATAACATAGTACGGTACTAATGTCTAAAATAGCATTCTGGATTGAATTAAAACTAGTGCTGTAACATCACGGATATCTCCAATTCCGTTTAACCGCCAGTCAAAACCGGACGGTTTTCGGTTAAACGATTTTAAAAAAAAAAAAATAAATAAATAAATAAAAAAAAAAAAAAAAAAAAAAAAAAAAAAATCGTTTTTTCTTTTTTTTTTTTTTTTTACCGGCAAGCCAGGTCCGTGTGAAAAAACGGGAAGGACTTTCATTTAACTGCGAGGTGCAGTTGAAGGCGCCGATTTGTGCTTGTGAACTTGTCACAAATAATAGTAACAATGTCGTTTTTAGAAGAATGTGTAAGATCATTAATGTAAATTAAAAAACAGTAAAGGACCTAGGATAGAAACTTGTGGTACACCATGTGTAAAAATTGGATGAATTATTATTATAAACTACATATTGAGATCTATTACAAAGATTACTTTCAAACCAAGATAACAGACAAATTGGAGTGTTGTTCTAGTTTCCCAGTGGTGAGTCAACACACCGATTACTGAGCTGGGAGACATTGCCAGGCATAGTGCCAGGTGGAGGGGCATAAATCGAAAAATTAAAAAAAAAAATATTAAAAAAAAAAAAAAAAAAAAAATATTAAAAAAAAAAAAAAAAAAAAAAATATTAAAAAATATTTAAAAAAAAAAAAAAAAACGGGAAAACGAAACCGTCCAATTGAAAACGGAATCCGCCATGGGCGGTCGGATACCGGACGGTTAAACGTTTGATTACAGCACTAATTAAAACCCTGTCTGAACACCATTATCTGGGTTGAACACAGCTCCAATAATAGTAGTAAGATGAGTCCCATCTAAACATTACCCTTTATCCCACCTACCAATAACATTGGTACGGTACTAATGTCTAAAATAGCATTCTAGATTGAATTAAAACCCTGTCTGAACACCATCATCTGGGTTGAACACAGCTCCAATAATGGTAGTAAGGCAAGTCCCATCTGAACATTACCCTTTATCTCACCTACCAATAACATTTGTACGGTACTAATGTCTAAAATAGCATTCTGGATTGAATTAAAACCCTGTCGGAACACCATCATCTGGTGTGAACACACCTCAAAAAATAGTAGTAAAGACGAGTCCCATCTGAACATTACCCTTTATCCCACCTACCAATAACATTTGTACGGTACTAATGTCTAAAATAGCATTCTGGGTTGAATTAAAACCCTGTCTGAACACCATCATCTGGGTTGAACACAGCTCCAATAATGGTAGTAAGGCAAGTCCCATCTGAACATTAACCCTTATCCAGAGCTGCCAACCTTGTGCGACCAAAAAAAGGAATCATGATGGCAAAAAAAAGGAATTCATAATAACGAAAGTTATAACCACACGTGACACACTTCCAATGCGGAAATGTTCATTCCTCATGCTGTTTTTTCCATACAAGCAGGTTTTTTTGTTTTGGTTATTTTGGTATTATCGGCATTTCATTCTTTGTGAAAAATGTTTTAAAATTAGTTTTCTATTGAATTTGTGATCAAATCACCATTTTAGGGCAGTTGTAAGACGTGTGGTATGTAAAAAAAAAAAAAAAATTATAAAAAACGTATTTTATGAAGCAAAAACGTAATACCGTAATTGGGAGGAAAAAACGGAGTAATTCCGGCAAAAACGGAATGGTTGGCAGCTCTGCTTATCCCACCTTCCAATTTGTATGATACTGATGTGTAAAACAGCATTCTGAATCAAATTGAAACTCTGTCTGAACACTCCAACTGGTGTGAACACAGCTCCAATAATAGTAGTAAGATGAGTCCCATCTGAACATTACCTCTTATTCCACCTTCCAATTTGTACGATACCGATGTGTAAAAGAGCATTCTGAATCAATTTAAAACTCTGTCTGAACACCCCATCTTGTGTGAACGCGGCTCCACTAATAGCAGTCAGATGAGTCATAATCTTCCCCATCCAAATAGATGTAGATATATATGTGCGTTTCTCCGTATCCCCCCTTTTCTGGTCCCTTGTTTTGGTTGAGTGCAGCACAAAGTAATTTATGGCGGCATTAGAATGACAGATAAATAATTGCGCCTCCGGGTCCTACTCTAGATATGAACAAGTTTTTTTATCACGGTATCTCCATCGTGCTAGGATCAGAATTAGTGCGTATGAAAGAGAGAGAAATTAATCTACTGGCCTCTTCCTACAATAGAGATTTATGAATAAAGCAATTAATGTGAATGAATTCACTTCACATCAATAAAAGTATAGGGTAAACAAACTATGCTGTATCTTTATATAGTTGTAAACAACCAGTATGCGATTCCATTCAGTATTTCAGTATTGTTTGGAATAAACCTATTCTGCATACCTCTGTGATATATTCATTCATAAGAATTTCATGCCCAATGTGTCCCCTAACAGCTAATCTAGCTTCACTTAGTATGCTCACATCAACTAAACATAATACAGTCAAACCTGTTCATAGCGACCGGACAAGGGAAACACACAAAGTGGTCTTTGGATACAGGTTCCTTTGGTACATGTTTCAATGAGAAACCACTTTCAAGGGAAACACACAAAGTGCTCTTTGTAGACAGGTTCCTTTAGTACATGTTTCAATGAGAAACCATTTTCAAGGGAAACACACAAAGTGGTCTTTGTAGACAGGTTCCTTTAGTATATGTTTCAATGAGAAACCATTTTCAAGGGAAACACACAAAGTGGTCTTTGTAGACAGGTTCCTTTAGTATATGTTTCAATGAGAAACCATTTTCAAGGGAAACAAAAAATGTGGCCTTTGTAGACAGGTGGTCTTTGTAGACAGGTGGTCACTAAAGCAGGTTTGACTGTACATGCAAAACTTGAAGGTCAGTCTGAGATTCATTCATCAGAAATATGGATTCCAATACTTTCTTTAGAGCTGTACATGGAAGTTCATTTATATAATTATATATTATCAATAATATTGCTATTGTTCACCTAATTGTTCTGTTCTTGTGGAGAGAAAAACATAATATGAATTTAACCAATATTTTCCTGCAAAATGTACAGCCTCAGACTAAAGTACTACATGTAGATACAAGACAAGACTTGAATATACTTACTACTTTGATTCATAGTCTTTCCAAGCCTTCTCAAAAGGTTTTTTGAGGTCACCCTTCTGTCCCTTTAAATCTCCTTTCAAGAGTGAATCCAGAGGAAACATGATGATATTGTTGATGTTCTGGACCTGCAGAGACAAAACAACACATCGTAATCATTGATTATAGTTCAAGCACTTTGATGAGTCGAGGGGGGCACAACCAACTTTTAACCCTCCCCCATAAAACCTTAGAGGCATACCCTTACAGTACATAAAGGAAAATGTGTGTCCAAGCACCCTAGTTGTGTTCTTGTATCCCCTTTCAAATGTTAGATCCAAAAGGGAGCTGCAAAACTTGTAATTTAAGAATTTTGCAAGAAGTGGTAAATTGTGGGAAACTTGGAAACAAATTGAAGAGAGGCCATTAAGATAGACTGAACAATTCTCTTTTTAATGTTGAGCAATTAACTCCAGGTACTACAAAAATTCCTCTAAACATTTAAAAGGCTTGCTTGAGGCTTGCTAGCTTAGCAGCAAATAAATTTGCAACCTGCATTCTGACTACTGTAACAAAACACAGTAACTCTTACAACATGAAACTATCAGGAATCATTCCAGACAGCCATTTTCTTGAGATGAAAACGTTTTGGAATGCTGTCAACTGTGATTTAATTTATTTTGCAGTGAGAAACTTCCCAAATCTAAACCTCTCACAAACATTTTATGCATGCAATAGTTTCAGGTTTTACAGCATTTAAGATCAATGACTTGAAACAGGTGAATGCACATTCGTTTTAACTTTTATTTTATCACTTCGCACTTATACATGCATCACGGCATATCAATAAAATGTTTCTGTTTTTATCAATCCATTCATTATCCAAACTAATGTGAAACATCAATAATCTTCAAGTTAAATGCTAATAAAATGGCATAACATTTTTACGTTTTAACAGTATAGTCAAATAATAATAATAATTTAAAAAATAAAACTGTTTTTTCTTGAAGCTATTTGTACATGAGCATAACAACAAAACTTGAATTTATCTGGAAACTGGAGGGTGTTTCACAAAGATCCTATTAGTCAAAATTAACCTTAAGTTGGACTTAAACAATAATATTCAAAAACAAAAATTAGGTATTTTAGACTTTTCATTAATTCCACATCAAGAACATGAAATTTCCTTGATAATAGAAAATATAAATGATTGAATCAACATTTTATGCCTTTTCAAATAACTTTTACGAAATATTTTCAAAGATGCTAATGGCTTAAAATAATTTTTTAACTCAGGATCTTTGTGAAACATCCCCTTGATCTATCCTGCAAAGATTAATAGTGGTATTTATGAAGAAATCAATCTCAGAGAAGTTGGTATCCTTACCAGATTCTTGAGGAGTGCTGCGAGCTCTTTGGTGACGACAGAAAACTTGAGGAAGGCGGCTCCCAGGTCAGGCTCCCTCTCCCTGGTGAGGGAATTGGATCCAAGCTTCTCTAGGTTCTCAGAGAAAGACAGCAGGTTTCCTACGTATGCTGCAAGAACAAGGAAAATTACACAAACGTGAACGAAGAGTGAATGTACTTGTAATAATCAATCCCATAATAAAGTACAAAGGGGTGATGGTGGTTATTTTACCTGACTGCTAAGAAAGCATAAATGCTTGTAAGTAAGCAACCAGACAGCCGACGGCTTTAGGTCCTCTCCGAGGGACCTGGTAATGAGGATTAATGCCTTAATACCAAAGGGTACTAGCGCATTGACTTGGTTTCGAAACCCAGGTCACCGAATTACGATACCACTGCTCTACCGACTGAGCTATCGCGCCTCCTAACATATCTTTTAAGTTCTCTAAAACATGCATGAATTTAACTTTACAGAATATCATCTATGCCATTAACTCCACTGTAGGACAACTCACTGAATATCATGATTATGTATAATTCTTTTTTATTTTATACAAATACATATAGAATATATTTTTTAATCAAATTCCCCTTTTTGTTTTACCGTAATCTTGTTTGAATGTTATACAAATTACAATTGTATGAAAAAGACCATGTTATTATGAAACGGCTTGGAAACTCTTGCGGCAGGTTATGAAGAGCCTTGCAGTTCTTTATTTTAGTATGCTTGACATGTACAACAAGTTCATGTAAACAATCTTGGATTCTTAATGTTGCCAGGGATACAGTCAGATCAGTTACAGGTACCAGCACACAACATTTACTTGCACTTCCGTCAACCATGGACCTACTTCAACGTGCCACTGTATGCCCTTCATATATTATGTGTGCCTGTCAACTTTCCCCTTTCAAAAACTAAGATATTTTCTGAGCATTGGTAAGATTTGGTCTTGGAAGAGCTGCACCCTCATGCCAGACAATTTGACCGTTACATGTACAGGTACATCTCCCCCCCCCCCCCCTCTAAGTCTTATTAAGGGTACGCGTATGCATGTTCCCTCCCTTTGAAAGCACCCCCTATCTCTGTGTAGTTGGGGGGGGGGTCTCGATTTTTGCTTGCTTTGGGTTTCTGGCATTTAAACATACACTACATGTTCTTCTGGAATACTCCTCGACTTGGGAGTATATTGTACATGTATGTATTTCAAACCTACACTGTCTATGATACAATATTAGAATATTCTGTACACAAATATGAGGGCATTAACTCTGAGCTACAGTATACCGGGGTACATGAGTTAACAACCTTCTGGCTGTAAGTGTAAACTGACAGTATACATGTCCGGTGTACATGTACATGTATGTATTCTGCCGCATTAAAGTCAGGAGGGTGTTGTACACACAGTCGACCCCTTTTGACTTTCAGCGGATGATGGATATCTACACTGTATCTAAAAATCTTTCAAACTATATTACATGATTAAGGCTGATTGAAAACCCAATTTGTTTACAGGTCATTAGCAAACTGATGATGCAAAGATTTGATTGAGGGAATTACCCTTGACAGAATAGATTAGGGTAGTACCATCTACAGGGCCTGCATGTACATGTACATAAGGTGTGTACATTTTTTTGCATAGAATCAGCGTTTTCAAACGTCTTTCAGGCAAATTTTCAAGGTGATAAACGCAAACCCTTTTTTAAACGTCTTTAGTTATGGGTACCGTAAATAACGTTGTATAAACCGCCCTCGTGTATTAACCGCACCCCTCTTTTTCGCCCTTAAAAAAAAAAAAAAAAAAAAAAAAAACTTTTTTTTTTTTTTTTTTTTTTTTTTTGCAGAGATTTTTTTTTTTGTGTGTAAGATCATTACGGTACTGTAAATTAAAAAACAGTAGGGACCTAGGATAGAACCTTGTGGTACACCATGTAATAGAAAAAAAATTGGAGGAATTATTATTATAAACTACATATTGAGTTCTATCAGAAAGATTACTTTCAAACCAAGATGACAGACAAATTTGAGTGTTGTTCTAGTTTTCGAGTGGTGAGTCAACACACCGATTACCGAGCCGGGAGACATTGCCAGGCATAGCGCCAGGTGGAGGGGCATAAATTGAAACTTAAAAAAAAAAAAAAAAAAAAAATTTTTTTTTTTTTTTTTTGGTGTACCGTGTATAAACCGCACCCCCGACTTTGAAATTTTTTCGGCGGCAAAAAAGTGCGGTTTATACACCGTTATATACGGTATATTGAAACGCCAAAAAAAGTGTTTTGAATGTGACAAAGAGCCAGAATCACGTTTCTGAGAGATGATACACGCACCCATTATTAAATAAAGTCTCAATAAAGGAGTACACATTATTTTTCAAGAACCATCAATACTTGTGTATGTGGGAGGAAGAAATCCTTAAAACCATAGCAACTGTTGATTTATATTAAAATGTTTTAACATATCAGTGTTATTGAAAAAATGACTACCAGTATCCACCCATCATACAAATGTCCACTGCATGAAGTACAAGATAATACTGATTGGCCAGATTAATCATAGCTGTTACATTTACATTATTATATGCAAATTATGGACATTTAGGCAAACAATAAGTGCTGGTCCTAGTAACACTACATCTTAAGGCAATTAGGGGCTTTGGAGTTTATACATGTACATGTATATTACATTATTATCTATATAAGGCTTCCAAGTGGTACAATAAATCAGAGTATTTCATATATTTAGCGCAGTACCCGGATGACAGATCAATATTGTTATCGTATCGCTCTGTCATCCGGGAAATTCAATCGTCGATACAATATTGCTTGATTATTGAAAACCAACAACACTTTTGCTGGTACTCGGTCACTGTACCCAATGTGCAAATTGATTGGAACAATTACTGAGGTACATGTAAGTCAATTTTTTTGTATTTCGTTAGCTAGTCAGCCTGATAATGATATAGATAACAATAATAACATTTGATGGCTTTGTTTTTGTATGATACTATATAAATATTGTCATAGCTCGAGCAATATATTCTTGTATCACACTCAAAGCCGTCCAATATTATATAAGTATTGTACAGCCTACATCATACTCTTAACCCTTTTTCACAATTTATATATTTTCAATTCAAATGCACTGTAGGAAGTCTTCAAAAATAATGCCATACTCTCTATCATACATGTACATATACATTGAACATACAGAGTCTATCATCATGTACAGTATGTCTTTACACAATACTGTGACAAATATACATACACAATATATCACATGGACCATTATAAATCTGTGCATTAGATACAATGTACTTATTATACTTGGTGGGTCTGGCAGTGTCATGATCAATAAAAATGCCTCTGTGAAAATGTTGCATTGCTAATTAATTGCCATTTCCTGTCCATGAATAAAGAGATATGACAGTGGATTAGACACAGGATTATATGTGGCTGGGGAGTTGCCCAATGTACATGGCATTTTACAGTACAGTAGGTCTACTCTGTTCAAATGAATTTCTTTGGAGTTTGAGCCAGCGATTTCCTCTCCTAAATATCACTTCAAGACAATAGGCAGGGTTCCACACTAACTTTGAACCTATTAGTAACATCAGCTTAAAAAAATAATTTAAAAAAAAACGTAATGCAAAAATGGTAAGAAGTCAGGTTTCTATTTTGTGTCATTGACTATAAACTGAATTTTAAAAAACATGAAAAGACTTTTAAAGATATTATCATGTCTGGATTGTGTAAAGACATACTGGATGTGATTGTAAATGTCAAAGAAATGCATTACATTAAATCAAACCAAATTTCTAAATAACTTTGTATGTTTTTTAATAGAAATAACATCTGTATCCACACTGTTAATCTTGTGTGAAAGAGTGATTTTTGCCAATTTGAAAATTTGTTTGCTGAAAAACAATGAATCTGCAGCCATCTCCCTGTTCTAGATTGCCTTGGGTCATGAATTATTTCATATCTGTTATTGATGGTTTAAACAATTCATCTAAAGTAGTACATCGGTACCACATATTGACTTACATGAGAGTACTCTGGAAAAGTTACATCAATATTTTTTGTACAGAAATAGCCTCATCTGACTTTCATGAGAAACCGCGATTGATTTTGAGCCTGAGTGCACCACAACACGAGCTTGCTTTACCTTGTCTTCAAAGTAAAACAGTACAGGTCAAAATCATGCAATTCTAATGCTGAAGTTTAGTATTGGAATAATTCATGTGAATATGTCTGTGGATAGGTCATGAATTCAAGTGATTTGATGGTTTTAAAAACTAACAAAGCTATCAATCATCATGTTTAAATTATTTAAATATTAAAGAAAAAACACTTTGATGTACTTTAATGTACAGTATGTATGTGTAATGTGTGCACAAGAAATACAAATTCAGTCCTCATATATCAGGAGTACTGTCACAAAGAAAACTAAGGAAGGTTTTATTCTGTAATAAATTTAGAATTAGTACTATTTACAACCTGTATATAAAGTACCCTACAGTGTTTACATCTTACAAGCTAAACTGTAAAAACTACTTGCATATATGGTTCAAAAGAACTTTTGTGGATTGCTTAAAACTTACTTCTCTTGCAGCATGATACATTCGTCACCATATTACATTTGTGCTTGCTGTCATTTTTCTTCATAGCAATTATTATTTTAAAAGTTTTCCAAAGCAATTTTAGAGCTTTCAAGAGCTACATTAACATGTATGTACAATTTGTATCAGTCTATTCATTTTCTATTCCAAATAGGCCTACAAAATATGAATGCACCTTTTGAAATATCAAACTTTGTTATTAATACATAACATGTAATGGTAATAACAATAATAATATTATTTATTAATAATGATAATTTTAAAAATGAATAATAATAATAGTCAGAACAATAATAATAATAACAGCTATAATAAACATAATGTTAGTAATGATAATAATAATAATAATAATTAATAATAACAGATGTTTTGTAATATTTTTTTTATTCAGCATTTGAAAGAAGAAAAAAAACACACATAATGAATTCAAAATCAATATAGATATTGGCCTGCTTCTCTAAACTTTCGGCAGAACATGCATGCACGCACCAATAATGAATAATCCCACATCTTCCCAGCTATCTATCTAGCAAGGGATAGCGCTCTTTTGTTTTGATTTCAAAGGGGCCCCCATCCCTTGCATGCTTCACCACCAATGCAAATTCAAGGGAAAAAATCAATACCAGAAAATTGTCACGTGTGAAAAGAGGCTCCATGTCGAGATACTGTACATGTATATTGCTTCCCTGGGTACAGATATCTCATATTCATTATAGGCTACATGTAGGTCATTAGTTGAAAACAGGATTTATATTACATATCCATGTTGGCCTATGGCCTTGGGTAGTAGTATTAGTAGTAGTAGTAGAAGTAGTAGTAGAAGTAGTAGTAGAAGTAGTAGTAGCAGTAGCAGTAGTAGTAGTAGTAGAAGTAGAAGTAGTAGTAGTAGTAGCAGTAGCAGTAGCAGTAGCAGTAGCAGTAGTAGTAGAAGTAGAAGTAGTAGTAGTAGTAGCAGTAGCAGTAGCAGTAGTAGTAGCAGTAGTAGTAGTAGTAGTAGGGATGTTAGACTAAAAATTGAAGTCTATTAAATCATGACAATTTTGCACTGTATTTAGAGAACACAATTTATCATTCAATATGGAAAAAAATGGAGTCAAAATATAAATCGATTCTCGAGATATTAATTTTTTAATATTTTTATTTAGGGGCATTTCCTGAAGTTTTTGCATAGGAATTTACAATGTAAGCATGGCACCGAGTGTAATTTAAGTACATAGTAAAGAGTACATACCTCAACATTGCAAGCATTGTTTGATGTGCCATATCTCAAAAAGTATATCTTGTTTCTCATTGAAATTGAGAACTTTTCTTCATTATATTCTTTGTATTCACATTTTTAAGAGAAACCTTGAAATTAAATATATTGTTGCCATGGAAACAAAACAAAGAAAATAAAAGAAAATATTTAAAAAGTAATATACCGGTATTTACTTTCCAGATCAAATTGCTACTCAAAACACTTTGCATTCCAAGATAATAACAGGGACATGTCACATCTTTTCACAACATTTTAAAAATTAAAATATAAGGTTGCCATGGCAACAAACAGAAAAACAAAGAAAAAACAAAGAAAAACAAAGATTTAAAAAAAAAAAAAAAATCAGGAAAAATGTTTCCTGATAAAATTTGAGGATCGATTTGAGGACCTGGAGGATCGATGATTTTCAAGTAAAGATTTTCAAATAATCAGCGATACAAATATAAGATGATATTTCAATGTAAACTTGGATTAAAATTCTGGCAGTCATGGTGGAAAAATATATATCAATTCCAAGTACATTTAAAATTGCTTTTTGATAAAGGAAAACAAATATGGTAAATGTCCAGAAAACCTCTTGTAATGTTACAAATGTATCCGGAGATTAACACCTGTATATTTACAATTACAGCTGAGCCACATGCTGGCGCTTACAATGGAAATTTCCACGTGCGCGCACGTGGCCATTGCGGCTTGATGATAACATCACGCTCTTCTTTCATTTATCCTTCCTCCCGGCATTTCACTCGTACACACATTCAACATTTCAACTTCTTTTTCTATAATAAATACTGAGTTATTGCTTTAATAATGGAGTCTTTAATTATGAAAAACTTATATTCAACGTTTGTAGTCGATCAAAATTCTCAATTTATCCATGGAAAGTAGTTTCTAGCTGCAAATATTTCGTTCGGTCCGTACGTGTTCAGCACAATATCACCAGAGGTTGAGGGCGAGTGTCAAGACTTTACGGTTGTTCAGTCTTGGGTAGTATACATCGGAAGTTTGTGATTATCTATAGATGATCCTGAATGAATTTCCCTTAGATTTTTGGCTCAAAGATAGCTTGAATATGACTTATAAATATACTAACATTGACTTTTGCAAAAAGTTAATTTTTATAAGAAAAAGATCGCTATAAATTGGAACTTTTTTTTACCACTCAAATATATTAAAAGTACGGGGTAGAAAATAAAGTCAACGCGCATGGATTCTTTTTCTCAGTTTCATGAATTGCATGTCCAAATTTGGGCATTGTGTGACCCCAGGATCACCTCCAGATTTTGATGTAAACATGCGCAGTTTTTCAGAGAGTCACAGAAAAGCAGTGCCATGGCTGCTGCAATGCGTTTCAAACGCTTGCAAAGGGCCAATGGGCGAATTAGAGCTCATCTTTACTGCCATTTTGATTGATTCTATGATTCTACTTGTGAATAAAATGCTTCCAATATTGGAATACAACTTTAATCTACGGTAATTCTTAATCAATTAGTTCTTTCCTGCTAATTTTGATTTTTAATGAATTTTTAAAGATTGCATGTTTTTATTTCGACTACAATCACCGTTGGCTCGTACGCACATTGATGGCTCGATTTCAGGATTGCAGCGCGAGCGTCTAACATCCCTAGTAGTAGAAGTAGTAGTAGCAGAAGTAGTATTAGTAATAGTAGTAGTAGTAAATATGCATGTAAGCCAGCATTTTATTTTCTTCTTATTGGGGGGGGGGGGCAAATAACACATACATGTAGAAATTCTTAACAATTGCTGAGTTTTAAATAATTTCATTTTGCACATGTTAAGAAATGGAGACAAAATGTTTAGTACATGTACATGTAGTAGGCCTATTACAACATCATTCACTTTGGTTTGTACTAACATTCTATCTTTGAAGATCAACAAGCTCATCTTTATTAGCAATATCCTACTTTCCCCACTTGATAGTAATATCTAGCGGGGGAAATCAAATATTCATTGCATAAACTACACACAAAACTTGTAGACATGCTTCTTTCTCCATAATAGAAGTTGTCATGGCAACTAAGCAGACATCCACCAGTGGTTCATTGCAGTATTTGCAGGGTTAGGAATTAAATAGTGCATTAAAAATCATAAAAACCTACAGTGCATGAACATATACTTGCAAGTACACTGTACTTACACAAATTAAAATATTCAAAATCAATTTCAGTTGATACCAACAAATTCTCAATGAGGAGGTACAATGGTAAAGATCATCATCAAAATTCTTTTCCCTTTTTTTACTGTCGGAATAATCTCAAATTTTCTGAATAATGCAGAAATCACTGTAACATGTTAACAAAGCAGACTTTCATCAACTGCTTTGTACTGAAAATGTCATGAATTTTAACTTCAGAGGAAAAAAAATACATCTATTCTGTTATCAACAACCAAGAAGAGGGATAATTTTGATAATACTTGGAAAAATGCAAAATAAACAAAGAGCTGCTCACAAGGGAATTCAAAGATAGAGTTGCCTACATGCACATGTGTGTGTATTTGAGAGATTACAACATATTAAACCTAACTTTATTCAATTCTTTGTCTGTTCCCAATCTTTCACAAGTAAACCTGTTTCTCTCCTGCATTCTGCTTTTATAAAAACAAAGAAGATATCAAAGTGAACTGATTTCCCCTTTAAAAATCAAATATACCGACTTAAAACAGGACTCTTTTACTATAAAAATACTCATTTTGCCAGCATAACTATCCAATATCACAATGTGTAGGCCTTTATGCAAGTGTATGCAAGCCGTGTGAACAATTCGGGTATCAACATCACACTCCAAATACATACTTGTGGCAGTAGAGTGAAAAGGGGTATTCTAGTCACGGATATGATGAATATCAATTACCCACTTGTCACAGCCTCATGGCAATAGGTAAACTGACACTCGGGGTGTGGGTCTTATTTTTCTGTAAAGTTAGACTTGTGTTTGTTACACCAAAATCAAAAACCTTTCTAACTCTCAGGGCGTCCCAGACAGGTTTGGATTTGGTGTAAACGTAAACCTCTCCCGCAAACCTACAAGTACCCAAGACAACTTTTGAGTACTGTTACACAAGCACGTATGGAAAGATTACGTACCGGTACACATTTTTTACACAAGTCTAGGCATCACTATGCAACACTACGCTGCTGTAGCAATGCCTACGCAATACTACGCTACCCAACGCCAGTCCGACGAAGCAGTAAAAGCCTATTAAGGCCAATGGCTACACTCGCGGCTCCTACAAGCATCTATTGCATTTTTGCACTGCACTTGCAAACACAGTAAGCAACCGTACGCAACTGTAAGCAAACCTACATTACATACCCTTTACGCTAGGCCTACGTAAACGTACGCAACCCTACACCTGTTATACGCAACCTTATGCGTAGGTACGCCAACTGCATACGACTTAGGTATGCGGGGTCTATGCACAGGGTACGTAACCATACGCCATCCTACGCAAGACCTACACACTAATATACAACTCCAAATCCTAAAAGAACTCCAGCAAACAGTAAATTATTTTTTTACACTGCAACAGGGTTAATATATACAAAAGAATCCAACTAAAACTATACTTACTGTTCCCTGTGTTGTATATTGCCTTGATGCTTTTTCTCATCTTATTTAACCCACTTCGGTCTGCGTCGACGGTCTGGAAAGAGAAGAAAACAAAAACAAAACATTTATAACATAGTTCCTACTTCACAATACGGTATTGAACTTCGTCTCAATAAAAAAAACATCCCGCTTTGCAAAAAATTGATGAAGAACCCTTGTTTATGTATCTTATTGTCAATATGTTAGGGATTTGAAGAGTACTAATTAAAATAAACTGTCAGTTTTATGATGCATTTTATTACAATATAATTTGATAAAACCTAAACTTCATAATCCGGTTTCAGAATGTCATTAATTCTGCTATTTATTCATTAACCTGCCCTTTAGTAAAACCAGGAAACAAGTACAATGTATTAATGTACTGTAGATACAATGTAGGCCTGATTGGTATGCCTGAACAGTAGGCCGTCTTAGAACTTCCCTGTTCTAGGATTAAAGAAAGACGTTCGGTTCAATTCGTTTTATTCAACCATTTAAAATCAAATATACAAAGCATGTAATACAAATAAGAATACCAAAAGAAATGGTTAGGATGCCCCTGAAAGCCAAGGCTTGATAAAATGGAGCACCCAATACAAAGAATTATACAACAAAAATACATAAAACATTACACACTACAGGAAAACAGGAAGAAGAAAAAGGGAAACATGGAAAGAGAGGGAAAGAGAGGGGGAGGGGATATTAAAGTGTAAGAGGAATGTTCATGTTTATTGGCATAACTAGTTACCGGTATTATCATTGTTATTTTTGATCATCACTAAATACCAAAGCATGTTCGTTTTTACTCTAGTAAAATTACTAGGAACTTGTTTGTATCTTCTTGTTTTGCTGAAAATTGTTAACACAAGAATAATAACAACGTGAATGCACAAGAGACTGACAGTTTGCAGCAGGCCTCCTTTTTTTAAAATGTCAATCTGGACTCTTGGAAGAAGAAAAAAAATGTGTTGGAACCTGATATACAAAATGAACCCCTACACTGTACATCAGCGATACAAAATATTGTTTTCAGTGGTCCAGTATGCATTGGGCCCCTGTCACATTTTGGGGGCTAAGGATAAGAACTGTTGGGCCCACGAGTACGAAGCATCTGCTAGTGTACTGAGCCGTGCCTGCACGTCTATCATGCATACTAAGTGTGAACATTGTTGACAATGTAAAGCACACTGACGCTGAGTGACTGACCCCTCCTCTCACACCCTAATTCTTATTGCCATAAGAGGCGTTAATTTTTCATCTGAGTCTCTCTGGCTGAATCGAGATGAGGCAGGAAGATCCATCGACATAAATCCACAGTTGAGATTTGCAAGCTATTGCCTTGGCGTCATTAATATTTAATCAAGGCTCGATGACGAAGAGAATTGGAATGGGGTGAAAATGAAAATGCTTGAAGGACAGTTGGACGTACAGTCGTACACTGATGCCACACCTTATTTCTTGCACAATAATAAATGCAAGTTTCTGTTCTACATAGATTGCGAATGTGTACTTCCCTTCCCTGAGTTTTTCCCCTCATACAAGTTTTGGTTTTTATGAGAAAGCAAGACCAATTTCTCTACAAATAAACTATTCAAACTGGTCTAACTGCCATGACTCAGGGACTGGAGTTTTAGCCATCTCTGTGTGTATCTATTTATCGTCCGGTTCTCGTCTCTGTTGGCATCCCCCATTTTCCCCCAATTTTGTAGTTACAAACTTGTTAACTTAATTATTCATTATTCCTAAGTATCATTTGAGGGGTCCACAATTGTACAAGCATTGCTTTTTTTAATAGTGGATCCCTCTGTTTCCAATATATATTCCTAAATTGTTGTAAATGTTTATAATTGATCTGTAATGTTTTGTTGGAAACATAAATAAATTGAAATTGAACTCATCATCTCCTTGAAAGAAGTGCATATACATGAATGAAAGTCGATCACCTTATGAGTTTGCTGTCTGAAATATTAGACTAGGGATGGTCTAGTATATTCTTTATCAGTTTTTAATCAATAAATAGAGGTGCCTGTTTTAGATATTAACATGAAGGCTAACAGTGTACAGTGTGGCCACCACCATGGAGCAAAACTGAAAGCTTGAGAAATGATACAAGGACAAACCACTTCCTTGTAACCTGAACAGACTAATTTCAAGCTCAATTGGAGTTTGTCATCTCCAATATTACACTAGGGATGGTCTCGTATATATATTCTTAATCAGTTTTTAGTCAATAATCAGAGATGCCTGTTTTCTGTCAAGATGTAAACATGTAGACTTCCAATGTACAACGTGACCACCACCACAGAGCAACACTGAAAGCTTGAGAAATGACACATGGACAAATCACTTCCTTGTAACCTGAAAGACTATAAACTTCAAGTTCAATTGAAGTGGGCGATACCCACAGCTGGTGAAGACATCAGTGGGATAGAAGGAGATGAAGAGGATGATGATTGGTAGTGGGCTCAAACAGCCTGTTCACATGAGAGGACAATTATACTAGAAAACTTGCATTTGAGACTTTGTATAAAGAACCATATTATAGCAAAAGGGATTTACAAAGTGAATAACAACATAGTACTAAGTTTGAGGGGATGATGATTGGTAGTGGGCTCAAACAGCCTGTTCACATGAGAGGACATTTATACCAAACTTGAAGCATTTGAAACATTGTATGAAGAACCATATTATACTAGCGAAAGGGGTGTACAAACTCAATAACAATGTAGTATTAAAGGTAAAGATCAGTTTTGGAAACCCCCCCTCTCAAAAAATGAAATGGTAGCCCTTATTACCAATCATGTGAAAGAATATTTTTTGACTAATACGTGATGATACAAATTTTGCAAGGAAACCGCTTACTAATTGATATATTTGGTAAATCATCGATCCAGCCTGGATAGATATTGCGTAGTCCCATATACATCTGTCTGTGTTCAGTGCTTTTAACTTGACCAAGACTGGGCCAAATTACTTATCATTTTGATGATTTCAGAACCTTGCAGTACACCTCAATACTTTAAATGCTAGATGATCAACTTTTTCTGATCGATTCAACAACGTTTCTTTCACAATGCAATCGCATGACCTGAACTGGTCTATACCTTTAAGTTTGCATAAAGTAGCTTTGAAAATGTCATTTGACACTACAGTTGCTCAATCACAGGTGCATGCTCTTACAACAAGCCTGCCCTAGTTTCAGGGTTTTGTAGTACAGAATAAGCAGAATACAAAACTTTGATTCTTTATCCAGTTTTCATTCAAAATGATGTCTGAACATCCATTTTATACTGCATTAACACGTTTCTATACAATACAAGGTTCATAACAGAACAATCTGAATAACATACATGCATATTTACATATTAGCTACAGTCAATCCTGTGTTAGTGACCACCTCTCTATAAAGGTCACCTGTCTATACTGATCATTCATTTTGTCTCCCATGAGAGCGGAATGTGTGTTGTAGAACCTGCCGAGAAAGGCCACCTGTCTACAGTGGCCGATTTCTCTGTTTCCCTCAGGTGGTCTTAAAATACAGGTTTTATCTTCCATGAGAGAGGAATGTGTGTTGTAGAACCTGTTGGGAAAGGTTATCGTACCTGTCTACAGTGGCCACTTTAAATAGTTTCCCTTTGGTGGCCTTAATAGACAGGTTTGGCTGTAAGTGGTTTGTGTAAAGCTAAATGTATACAATGAATGTTGGTAGTCTGAATGGGACGGGGGGTGCTTTAAAGCAAGTGTGAATGTCAGCAGGTGGAGGTTGTTGCTTGGCCATCAAACTACTCTAACAGATGGAGCAGTGCATGGGATGGGTTATTTTCATCTTCATCTCAATTGAAGTGATTTCAGCTGGGAGTTATTGGGAAGAGTCAATCTTGATGCACCTGAGCCCAAAGTGTTATTCATTCTCGAGAGAGGAAAAGGGGCATGGGTATTACATTTTGTGATCTTGACTTTCCAAAATCCACAACTGTATGAATATCATTACCGTAACTCAACTTCTATAGTATTGTTTTTGCAGATTATTCAATTTTAATTTAGCTATATATTAGAAACATCTCCACATGAAGATTTATCTGAAAGTAGAGAAGCATAAATAATTTGCTCATGAAAAAAAAAACATGTAGACCCAACATCCTACATCAAATTCCATTTCCAAAGATACGAGTAACGTGATAACTGTGCAAATTATATGATTTGATTAATTGTAGAAAGGCATAAATTTCAAAACAAAACTTGTTCTCAATGATCTGATAGTGCAATGTTGCAAAGTTCGATAAAAGAGTCCTACAAACTATATTTAAACAACAATTAGTTGGAAAACTATGCTAATGGCAGAAAATGTATGTCTTAAAGGAAAATAATAATATTCAAAGGTTTCTTTCTCTGACTAATTGAAAAAATGCCATAAATATTCTTTTAAAAAGGGCCTTTTATTTTAATTATAATTATGAAGATGGGCCATCATCACATCTACATGTAGCTATCAGATCAAAATGGCATGTCCCTTGCATGCGTGGTTGACTAGAGTACCAGTAGATAGTAAAACAAAGCACGCTGCAGATCATTTCGCATCCAACGTGCGATACAAGGCACGGGACTGAGAAGCGTAAATCATTTATGTCATGCTCTGCCTAATGTCACGTGAAAGGAGGCGATACTCGCCGCTCGCTTCCCGCCCGACCGAAACCCTGAGGCGTTCTTTGGCAGATGGACCCAGCATTGATGGGATCTGTCTTGTCGCAACCGTGTACCATTATGCCTTCTTTTTTTTACTGAGTGTTTAGATGCAAGTTAAACAGGCGTTCCAAGATATGTTTATCACTAGTTTGTATTCCAACTTTAGTTGGAACACAATTGATGAATAGTATCTGTCGCATTACATAAGACTTTTTTTTATTTATCAATAATTATTGAAAGATTAGAAATTAAGTGGAACCTACAAGTGAAAGAAGAGATATTATGTAGACCCTAACAAAATGTGCAACATCAATACATTTTTAAGATCACCTTCAAATGCCCCTTCCCATAAAAAAGGTATCCTCAAATGACCTCATATGTTTTCAATAGAATTATGTCAAAGTCAATAAAACTCAAGAGGGGGTAATTATAAAAAAAGGACCATTTCTGTTTCTGCTGATTTTGATAATCTATGATATGTCTCTGCATGCACACTGCAAAATTAAAGAAAGCGGCAACGTACCCTTTTCATTCTTTTTTGTACATTAAGTATGTTTTAAATCAGATTTGCGAAGGAGTGAAACACGCTGAATGTAAACACAGCAGCTCAATGAGCTATCAAAATGGGGGTTATTTATGGGCAGATGGATCAGAGGATTATCATGATGCATGTCCTATCTTTCTAATTGTGCATATTTTATGGGAACAAAGGGCTTTTAGGGTAATAAATCTTCATCAAATCTCTCTTATAAAATGCAGGCCATGGACTGCACATAGTCATTGATATATTGCTTTAAAACTTCTGCATTTTATTAAAATATATTACAGTGTAAGGCAGCAGTATTCTGAAATCTATGACTTTGAAACAGTTGTATATATGTTAATAATATATATTATAATGTCTATTATCTGAGGTGCAACTCTATTTCTATTACTTTTGATTAATGTACAGTTGACATGTGTATGTATGAAAACATAGCACATTCTATTGATATGCAAGCCTGCATGAATTACGGACTGGATTTTAATTATTTCTTATGGGGAATAAATGCAGACAAGTATGAACATGTAGGACACTACATGTACGTGCAGGCCTACACAGTTCTCTAATTTGAAATAAATAGGGCCTATTGTTATTTTTGATAACTAAAAGAGCATTTTAAGTTTAATCTTTCTCACTTTACACTACAAAAATGAGTTTATACCCTCAAGTTTAAAATTAGAGTGCTAAAAGCTCATTTGTATCAGTACTACACATGTGCAAATACAATGGAGTCCTGTATGGAACCTGTACAGTACAAATATGTCCACGGCCTAGTACACAATGTGGATTGGTCATTTTGATGACGGTGTTTTGATCTGAAGGTATGCATCTTCAATACATGTATATTTCCCATTAACATCCAGGTCTAATTAGCACCACTATAGGCACCACAAGCCATCAAATATTAACGACCTCTCATTTCTCCCTCCCTCCATTATGCAATCAAGCTTTCCTTGGAAACTAATTAGGAAATTTACTTGTAACAGTGTTACAGGCATCTGATAGTACAGTCTTAACAAACTCAAGAGAGTCTGAATGCATTGGGTCCATACATTCTATTGAATTTTTATTAATAATAAATTCAAGCAAGATGTATAATGTTACAATTTCATATGTATTCAACATTATCTTCATGATAAAATTTCATTTTCCCAGCAGTGTACATGTAGTCGCCTTATAATTCACTCGAGATTCCCAAACGATATTGTCTTATATTAGTCAAAGCAACACTCCCTCTAAACCATATGAAAGAGATTGATGTGAAAAAATACATTTGATTCCACGTATACCTTTGAAACACTCTTTCATTCCTTTTATTTAAGATTATTTCATTATCTATTCATTTCCTTTGAAAAAGAAAAATGTTGCAATTACAAATGTACATGATGTATGTTGATTTGAGATTCTCTACATTTCCACACTTTAAAAAAATGGTTCTCTCTCATTAAACGATATGATTCTAGAAACTTTGATATTCTTAATTTTACTTTTAAAGGTGGAGTCCACCCTGATATCGAATTGGTTTTATTAGAACATAAAAGCAGAAAAATGAGAGGAACAAGTCAGTGAAAGTTTGAGCAAATTCTGATTAAAAATCAGAAAGTTATGAATTTTTGAAGTTGCGATGAATCAAACACAAAATTGGCACCTCTGTGATGTAATGTACTGTATGTCGCGAGCTTCCCTCCCATTTGCTCTGTACTAACACAAAAATCAGAATTTTCTTTTTCCTCAAGAAAAGTTTCAATCATACATGTCCCATAAATAAGATTATCACAAATATTTTTCTGTTCAACCCCTGTATGAAATAAAAAATCTATTCCGTCATCAATAATGAAGGAAATTAAAGTTCATGAAATATTAGAGTGGACAACCCTTTAAAGGTAAAGACCAGTATTGGAAACGCAACGCCCCAATTTCAAAAAATGAAATGGAAGCTCTTATTACCAATCATGTGAAAGAATATGTTTTGACTAAATACAATAATGATTAAAAAAATTGCCGGGAAACCGCCTTCTAATTGATATATTTGGTAAATTAGATTATCTATTGGACTGTGAGAGATAAATGCATGTGTCGCGCATGTGTGCGTAGCCCCATATACATCTTTCTGTGTACAGTGCTTGTAACTTTACCAAGACTGGGCCAAATTTCTTATCATTTTGATGATTCCAGAACCATGCAGTACACACCAATACAATATACGCTAGATGGTCAACCTTTTCTGATCAATTCCACAATGTTTCTTTTAAGGCCCGGTCACACAGGAAGGACGCATGGGGAACGCACGGCCAGCGCATGGAAAATTTGCAATTTTGGCCAGTGCGTTGTCGTGCGCCCAACTTTTGTCGAAGATACAGATAGCTGACACCAAATGTATAGCGTGTTGCTAGCGCGCTGGACGCATACAGGGCGCACACAGGGCGCACACAGGGCGCACACAGAGCGCACATGATAACAACTTCCACGAATGCACAGCGTGTTGCTAGCGCGCTGGACGAATGGTCCACGCATGCACCGCGTTCTACGACGCATGGCCAGCGCATTGGAAATCGGAAAAGGCCGTGTGCCTAACTTTTGTCATAATTTTGGAAAAGCTACCGAGCTGACACAAAATGCACAGCGTGTAGCTAGCGCGCTGTGCGTATACAGGGCGTGTGCTCCGCGCATGTCTGGCGCTGGTCTAGCGCGCTCCACGCATGTCTGGCGCTGGTCTAGCGCGCTCAGGCGCATGTCTGGCGTGCCTTTGGCGTGTATATTCATGCGTCGAGCTCGGCGCACGTTTTTGAGCATGCTCAAAAAATCCCGACGCACACAGCGAATGACGACGCATGCATAGCGCTGGTCCAGCGTTGGTCCAGCGCGCTCGACGAACGAGTAACGAATGATGACGCACGCCTAGCGAACGACAACGCACTGGCCCAAATTGCAAATTTCCAATGCGCTGGCCGTGCGTTCCCCATGCGTCCTCCCTGTGTGACCGGGCCTTTACAATGCAATCGCATGACCATAACTGGTCTTTATAGATCTTTAAAGTTCATGAAAAATTAGAGTGGACAACCCTTTAAGTTCAAGTAGAGGAGACAGATGTAGCAAAGGTAATCAAATCGGCAACTTCACAGCTTGGAGTACATTGGATGTGTATTTCCAAGGTCATCTCCCCTACGGAGAGGGTTAATTACGAGCAATCATAGACTGTAATACACAGCAATCAAATGGAATAACGAATAACAATGAATTGAAATCCTTTTCACAAAGCAGCACTTTCTAAAGGGCAAGAGCGTGGAAGTAATTTCATCTGCAAGAGTCTATTGACTTCATTCATACACAATTTCAATTCAAAGGGGCACGCTCTGATATGAGACGTTTTTTATAATCATAAATTTGACTAAGCAAGATATTTTGTGACCATTTGATTTTTTGAGAGGGGGGCGTTTTCAAAACTGGTCTATACCTTTAACTGCAGTTGGATTTTGTTTCATAACATGGTATAATCAACCTCTAAACAAAGCCAAAAGGAAAGACCCTTTCTCACTCGGGAAAAGCATCTATCCAAGAAACCTATTTTAGAAAGGGCAAATATTGCATAAAGAGGTACATAAATAAGAAACGTGATTGAGAGGAAAGTTTGCAGTTGTGAATAATTTTAATTTCATTCATCAAAAAGACAAAAAACCTTCACATTATTAATTTCTGTCAAAAGTATTTAATACCTAAATATTTGTTACAAACATATATTTTGCTACACTCTCACATATGAAAATATCATTATATAAATTGTGTCACTGTCACTGAAGAACACATCTACCTAATTCAAGACTGTCTAGACAAAGCCTCATACTTCTTCCTCATGAACACAAAGATGGACACACTTCATCACATACATGTAGAAGCCACGCGAAAAGCGCCATAGTAGATAGACAGGAGCCATTGATGCATCGGTAAATATGATAACAAAAGGCGGTAGGTAGACCAGGACATATGCCAGCTTGAATCATATCATCGGTATGATATCACTGCAGCTTCGCTTTCATAAAGAGATTGAATTACAGCTTTTTCTTTTGTGTACTGTATAAGAGGTTATCATACATGTACAAAGTATGCTCTACAGTATGTACATGTATGCCCGTTGCCCTGGGTTTACTTCAAAACCCTTTCATTTTTAATGAGGATTTTTTTTTTTTTTCTTCATAAGGCAAAATGTATCATCACCACGATATAAGAAATGTCATTACATCCTACATGTAGATTTAAGAAGAGGCAGTTTTTCATATTTATGATCAATACATATATATGTACATTGCCTACACCATTTATAATGTACTATATTTTTAGAATTTGGACCGATAACACTTTTCTTGATAGTTGAATTGACTCTCTCTCTCTCTCTCTCTCTCTCTCTCTCTCTCTCTCTCTCTCTCTCAGGGCATATTTTGGCTTGTAAGTAGTTTTGGACCGATTTAATAGCAATGTAAAAATAAAGTCCATGATTTCTATTAAACAACAGCATATGAATGAACTGTCTCCTAAGCCTACATTTATAAATACTGCTATATGAATAAAGCAATAACATCAATGTCAACCATCCTTAAACACTCTGCAATAAATCCTCATCAAATTAACAGAGTCCAGCATACCGAATTCCCAATCAGCTCCAAGCTGGCTTTGTTTTTTAATTGGATTCGGCATGCAATTAGAGGGAGATCCCGATCTCATTATCCCGCAGCCTAGTCTTCATTAGGGACTACATGTAGTCTCCATTAAGGTAGATAGACTTGATGCATCTATAGGCATTAAAGGCAGTCATCTGTAATTGATTTCCCCGGCGAGGATATGTTGAACTGTCGATGATGAGATTTGGAACCTATTTCGACTGGTTCTGATCCCTAGGATGACGATTGGGGAGGATCGGGTGATGAGGGCGGGGTCAATATGGAATAATAGGTTTACCATAGTTTACAGGCATATTGCCAAAATCAGGGCCCTGTTTCATAAAACTCGATATCAATAACAAGTTACAAGCTACTGTTATAAGCTACTGAAATCATGGCATCTTGTTGGCTGAGAGCAAATTTGTCATAGAAATTGAGCAGTTGTTATAGAAAGCAAGCTTTATGAAACAGGGCCCTGAGATATGATGAGGGTGGGTGTTGTTCCTCCAAAAGATTCCTAGTGGAATTTAAACTGGAGATTGTAGACCTAACTCCACTCATAAGAATGCAGAAACTGAATGCCTCCCTAGAAATCTTATTACATTGTACTAAAAGATGGGGAAGTAAATTTCATCTGGAAACTAGGCTAGCTCCTTCAGATTGAAAACAAGGTCATTATGAGTGTACAGTGTAGAACTTCCCATTGCTCACTCCCCCTCCCCCCTCCCCCCTCCCCCCTCCCCCTCAAATTTAAGACCCCAACAAAAAAATTAGATTGGAAAGTATACATGTAGCTTTGAACTGGAAAATGCTTGAAAACCGAAAGACAACTAGCAAAACTGACACACACACACACAATGGTCGGCAGACCTGCAAAACTAGAAGATGAAATCTCGATGATAACAACTACACAGAAAGAAAGGCTTGTTCACACATACATGTATATGGAGCAGTGAAACTACCTCATTTTTATGGCATTTACAAATGTAACATGCTTCACAATTTTTCTATCTTACGATTAGATATTGAGTTTACACGCATTGCTCAAATGCAGATACTTTTGATCAACTCCACTTGCCATTCATCTGCACCTACAAGAAAAGTAACGGTTACTGCCACGTTTTCCTGCACCATGTGAAGAAGCCATAAGCTAGGAGAATTCCCAGATGATGTACAGTACATGATGTACCTAGCATCTAGATAGAAGGGCCCCATCCATAAATAATTCATGCAATCATGCTTACTATTGGCCTTCTAGAAACTCCCCCAGTGAAGGATGACTCATAGACTTTACCTGGCTGCCTTAAACTTAAAGTAAGAGGATTGTTTTATAATTCATCGCGCTACAACTTGGGACAACAAATTGTGCCAAATCAGGCATAAACAAGCAATGTACAACATGTACAGCCTTCATCCCTCAGCGCCGCTGTCACGATGGACTCCTTCAAGTCATCCATGGGAAAAATCTTTAATTCTACTTATTTTCACACATTAATACATAAGATTCATACAAGGCATAAGAACAGAGGGATGCACATCATAATCTTCTTGTAGCTGTTAAAATGCAGGATAAACAAAATCTTGTAGAGTTTGTTCATACACTACCGCTCAAAGGTTTTGGCACATCGGTTCGGTTACGGTTTGGTGCGCAATGTCCTTCGGTAATCCTCCGAGGTTAATCTCCATGATTTTGTTGTTCACCGCAAAGTCTCGGTTAGCAAACGGTGAGCAAACGGTGAGCAAACGGTGAGCATACGGTGAGCAAACGGTTAGCAAGAGAGAGCGCACGCGCGGATTTCTCTGTTCCGGTGATAAATCGCGGTTAGCTAAAAGCGCGCACGTGATGAGCTAAGATCGCGCATGCTTTGAAAGCTGTATTGTGACGTAACGGTGAGAAATCGCGGTTAGCAAAAAGCGCGCACGTGATGAGCTAAGATCGCGCATGCTTTGAAAGCTGTATTGTGACGTAACAAAGACATATTTTATAAAGCGCACACATTGAATGCTGTATTGTGAGGTAACAATGACAGATTTTATAAAGACGCATGCAGATCTAGGAATCACGTTTGCTAATGTATAAAGAATTAAATCGAGTAAATAATTATTTTCGTATCATTCTGTCGGCAATGACATCAAGTAAATAATCATTTTCGTATCATTCTGTCGGCAATGACATCGAGTAAATAACCATTTTCGTATCATGCTGTCGGCAATGACATCAAGTAAATAATCAATTTCCTATCATTGATTCGGCAATGAAATCAAGTAAATAATATTTTTCGTATCATTTTGTCGGCAATGAAATCAGTTAAATAATCATTTTCGTATCATTCTGTCGGCAACGAAATCAAGTAATAAATCATTTTCGTATCATTCTGTCGGCAATGAAATCAAGTAAATAATAATTTTCGTATCATAAAGATAATCATATGCTGGTAACATTTTGATGAATTTGTTAATGATGATGATGACTATGAAATTATGATATGATGGTGATGATGACTGTGTGGTGGTGGTTAGGATGATCGTTAATTGATGAAAAATGCGGGAATACACTAGCGATCGTTTTGAGTTGTCGAGTTGAGATTCGCTAGAGGCTTGATAATAATTTTTTTTAAATAGGATTGGTCAAGTACCGTCACTGTCTTAGCAGTGTGGGATTAGACTAATTTAACAGGAAAGAATGAAGGAAAGAGAAAGAATTAGAGGCAGGTACTAGTGTTGTATCCGAACCGAACATGGCACTTCCGAACTGAATGCAAAGGCCTGGTTCGAATGTTTGGAAGAAAAATGTTAACGTTTTCGCAAGCTAATTAATTTGTCATGTATTTTGTTCCTAATTTCATGTCATGACTGTTCATTCTATATTTACTTTTTTCCCCATTTTCTTTCGTTGCGATATATGCCTCTCCAAATTCTTTCCGATGTGCAATGGAAGAGAATTATATTTCATTATTTTGCGCTTACTGGAAGCGAAAGTTTATTTTACAGTACATTGTTGATAAACGCAAGGTGAGGTTAATACATTACTTTTTATCGTCTGATGAAATACTCACGTGGCAGGAGAATCATCTCTGTGTTATTGATTTTAAAATCAAATTGTTATCGCAAACATATTTCATTTTATGTTAACACAATCTACCTGAGTTTTATGTTAATTGTATCCTATGCTGGAGTGAACTTATATATATATTGACATTTTTTAAGTCGAGAATGTTACAAATGAATTGTTATGGTACAACACTAACATAAAATTTGATAGTAGAACCCTATTTTTTAGAGAGGTTTTGAGAAATCATGATAAAGAATAGGTAATGGAAAGATAGAAGAGAAGATGAAAGATGGAAAACAAAGAATTACATAAGTATTGATAGATTAATAAAAACAAAGAATAGAAGGAAGAAACATAGAATAACATAAGGAAAGAGACAATGAAAACGAATCGATAATGGAAAGATAGAAGAGAAGATGAAAGATGGAAAAACAAAGAATAACATGAGGAAAGACAGAAAGAGAAATTGATAGAATAATAAAAACAGAGAATAACATGAGAATAGAAGGAAGAAACATAGAATTACATAAGGAAAGAGACAATGAAAAGAATCGATAATGGAGAGATAGAAGAGAAGATGAAAGATGGAAAAACAAAGAATAACATAAGGAAAGACACAAAGAAAAACTGATAGAATGATAATATAAACAAAGAATTACATAAGAGAAGGTGATAGAAGAAAGAAACAAAGAATAATAAAAACAAAGAACATGAGAATAGAAAGAAGAAACATTAGAATAGCATAAGGAAAGACAGAAAGAGACGATCATGATAAAGAATAGATAATGGAAAGATGGAAAAACAAAGAATAACATAAGGAAAGACAGAAAGAGAAAGTGATAGAATAATATTTTTTTTAAAGGATTACATAAGAGAAGGTGATAGAAGAAAAGAACGAAGAATAATAAAAACAATGAATAACATGAGAATAGAAGAAACATAGAATAACATAAGGAAAGACAGAAAGAAAAAATGATAAAGAATAGATAATGGAAAGATAGAAGAGAAGATGAAAGATGGAAAAAACAAAGAATAACATAAGGAAGACACAAAAAGAAAGTGATAGAATGATAATAAAAACAGAGAATAACATGAGAATAAAAAGGAAGAAACATAGAATAACATAAGGAAAGACAGAAAGAGACAATCATGATAAAGTATAGATATTCGAAAGATAGAAGAGGAATAAAATCTGACCAATAGAATTAGGCCCACCGGGAGCTTCGAACGTGACCTTGATATTGCATACCAGTGAGCAAGTTTTGTTTCTTTATTTATTTAAATACGGTGATTAAAAAACATGATTTCAGCTCTGCATAATACTGTTTTTCAGCATGTCCGTACATGATACATTAAATCTGTAATAATTTTCGTATCATTCTGTCGGGAATGACATCAAGTAAATAATAATTTTCGTATCATTATGTCGTGTGTTTATGCTCGGAATGAAAAGAGCATTCTTTTATACTATTGTGATGTAATAATCCAACTGATTGTGACGTCAGTGGCAAGCGCGCATCGGTATGATAAAATAAAACAAATAACATGGCTGTGAAGTTGGCAAGGCTCCAAGAAGTAAGCGTGGGAACCAAAATTTCCTCCCTGCCTGGGTACATAAAGACTGTACCCAGGCAGGGAGGAAATTTTGCACTTTCTCTGTCATCAAGTCACTCAGCAACAGATTAAGATAAGAGTCAGTCGTTGAATGATATAATTATGTCAACAAGATAAGAGATAACTTTGTTTCTCTGGGGACTTGGTTGAATGTGACAAGGGCCACGCGAATGTAATAAATCAAGTTTAGGGCCCGTTTAGGGGTGTCTTGCTAGCTATTATATTATTATAATTTTTGGTCTTGCTATATATATATTACTCAATCCCGAACCGAACCAAAGTTCGGGTAAAAAAATTGCCGAACTCTACCATACCGAACATGGCGCCTGACTTACAGCAATATTGAGGAAACCTACATTTTGTATTCTTTTATTCTTTTGTTTAGAGAGGTTTTAAGAAACCCAAACACCCGCCTGGTTTGAATGTAAACATCCCATGGCTTGTTCATTAGAGCAGCAAAGGGGTTTTCTTCCAGTCTCTCTCTACCCCCCCCCTCCCCCCCCCCCCGGTCCCCTTGATCACTTCACTATCTTCCCTCTTTCTTTCTCTCTCCACCTCGTCTCGCCTTTGTCTTAGTTATACATTTATCTCTTCCTCTCTCCCTCTCTCCCGTCCTTTCACCTTTTCTGTAAATCACACAGCATGCTCGTCATTTTCACTGAAATAACACCCATATTTATCCATATTATAATGAGTTCATAACCCCATATTAGATGTGATATAACTTTGAAATACTCTTATTAATAAATCTTTTGCAATAAATTTGGCAACAAAAGAACTAACCTCCCTGGCTCAATGTCAAACACGAGAGCTTGCAACTACTTTGCTTGCCTGCCTGCAAACTGAATGTCATAACATGGAGATCGAGAGAGGTTTTCCAAAATAAGTAATGGCCTAGATTATAATTAAAAAAATCCTGGTTTGTGAAAATGCTGTTTGCGGTCTGTGACAAATTTGTGTAGGGCCAGGGTCAACGGATTGGTAATGAATGAATAGAATAATAATGAATTATGTGTGATTTGGAGTTATGGATCCTTTATGTAATTTTCAAATCTCTATCTCCCTTTCTTTCGCTTCATATCTTTTACTTCCCCCCTCTCTCTCTCTCTAATTAATAATCATTTTCTTATCATTCTCTCAGCATTGAAATCAAGTAAATAATCATTTTCGTATCATTGTCTCATCAATGAAATCAAGTAAATAATCATTTTCGTATCATTGTCTCGTCAATGAAATCAAGTAAACGATCAGTTTCGTATCATTGCCTCGTCAATGAAATCAACTAAATAATCATTTTCGTATCATTGTCTCGACAATGAAATCAACTTAATAATCATTTTCGTATCATTGTCTCGTCAATGAAATCAACTAAATAATCATTTTCGTATCATTGTCTCGACAATGAAATCAACTAGTAATTAATCGTTTTCGTATCATTGTCTCGTCAATGAAATCAAGTAAATAATCATTTTCGTATCATTGTCTCGTCAATGAAATCAACTAAATAATCATTTTCGTATCATTGTCTCAGCATTGAAATCAAGTAAATAATCATTTTCGTATGATTGTCTCGTCAATGAAATCAAGTAAATAATCATTTTCGTATCATTGTCTCGTCAATGAAATCAAGTAAACAATAATTTTCGTATAATTGTCTCGTCAATGAAATCAACTAAATTATCATTTTCGTATCATTGTCTCGTCAATGAAATCAAGTAAATTATAATTTTCGTATCATTGTCTCGTCAATGAAATCAACTAAATAATCATTTTCGTATCATTGTATCAGCATTGAAATCAAGTAAATAATCATTTTCGTATGATTGTCTCGTCAAAGAAATCAAGTAAATAATCATTTTCGTATCATTGTCTCGACAATGAAATCAACTAACTTTCGTATCATTGTCTCGACAATGAAATCAACTAAATAATCATTTTCGTATGATTGTCTCGTCAATGAAATCAACTAAATAATCATTTTCGTATCATTGTCTCAGCATTGAAATCAAGTAAATAATCATTTTCGTATGATTGTCTCGTCAAAGAAATCAAGTAAATAATCATTTTCGTATCATTGTCTCGACAATGAAATCAACTAAATAATCATTTTCGTAACATTGTCTCGACAATGAAATCAACTAAATAATCATTTTCGTATCATTGTCTCGACAATGAAATCAACTAAATAATCATTTTCGTATCATTGTCTCGTCAATGAAATCAAGTAAACAATCATTTTCGTATCATTGTCTAGACAATGAAATCAACTGAATAATCATTTTCGTATGATTGTCTCGTCAATGAAATCAACTAAATAATCATTTTCGTATCATTGTCTCAGCATTGAAATCAACTAAATAATCATGTTCGTATCATTGTCTTAGCATTGAAATCAAGTAAATAATCATTTTCGTATGATTGTCTCGTCAATGAAATCAAGTAAATAATCTTTTTCGTATCATTGTCTCGTCAATGAAATCAAGTAAACAATCATTTTCGTATCATTGTCTCGTCAATGAAATCAACTAAATTATCATTTGCGTATCATTGTCTCGTCAATGAAATCAAGTAAATTATAATTTTCGTATCATTGTCTCAGCATTGAAATCAAGTAAATAATCATTTTCGTATGATTGTCTCGTCAAAGAAATCAAGTAAATAATCATTTTCGTATGATTGTCTCGACAATGAAATCAACTAAATAATCATTTTCGTATCATTGTCTCGACAATGAAATCAACTAAATAATCATTTTCGTATCATTGTCTCGACAATGAAATCAACTAAATAATCATTTTCGTATCATTGTCTCGCCAATGAAATCAAGTAAACAATCATTTTCGTATCATTGTCTCGTCAATGAAATCAAGTAAACAATCATTTTCGTATCATTGTCTCAGCATTGAAATCAAGTAAATAATCATTTTCGTATGATTGTCTCGTCAAAGAAATCAAGTAAATAATCATTTTTGTATCATTGTCTCGACAATGAAATCAACTAAATAATCATTTTCGTATCATTGTCTCGACAATGAAATCAACTAAATAATAATTTTCGTATCATTGTCTCGACAATGAAATCAAGTAAACAATCATTTTCGTATCCTTGTCTCGACGATGAAATCAAGTAAACAATCAATTTTGTATCATTGTCTCGACAATGAAATCAAGTAAACAATCATTTTCGTATCATTGTCTCGTCAATGAAATCAAGTAAACAATCATTTTCGTATCATTGTCTCGACAATGAAATCAACTAAATAATCATTTTCGTATGATTGTCTCGTCAATGAAATCAACTAAATAATCGTTTTCGTATCATTCTGTCGTGTGTTTATGCTCGGAATGAAAAGCATTCTTTTACACTATTGTGATGTAATAATAAACTGATTGTGACGTCAGTGGCAAGCGCGCATCGGTATGATAAAATAAAACAAATAACTTGACTTTCCGCGTACGTGTGTTCAACTTTTGAGAGTTCTTTGGATACGCGCTCGCAGACTTAGCGCGCACATTTCTTTTTGTTATTAACCGCCATTCCTCGGTTAGCAAACGGTGAGCGTACGGTGAGCAAACGGTGAGCAAACGGTGAGCAAACGGTGAGGAACCGAAGTTCGGAGTACGGTGAACGGATCCTCGCCGTTCACCGTACACAGTTCGGTGCGGTTTACGGAGCGGAACCGATGCCAAAACCTTTGAGCGGTAGTGTACATTGTAGCTTGGACAATGATTCGGTTTATATTGTCTCTTCTTCACCCACACTGCGTGATTTTTTTATTTGTAATGAGGTATTGTTCCCCATTTATCTTGGGGCATGAAGTAATATTAATTAAAGTTGTTTTCTCTCCTTCTTTTTTTTTCTGTTCTAAAGGGTTGGAGTGGCTACAGGTACCTGTAAATACAATAACATGTACTAGGGCCTGATGAAACATAAATTATCATGCATGGTATACTTCCAGGTATACAATGTACTGTACATGAAAACCTACGAAAACAAGGCTTGTGCAATTCGTCTGCAGGCTAACTTTAATATCACCTTTACATATACTTTCTAGAAGTTCTAACAAAATAGGAAGATCATTCATGAGACCTCGATCAACAAACATTCATGAATGGCCCTATACACAAAGGACATATATAGACGGACAGTGTACTTCCTGAAGTTCGTTTGTGCACAGGTAGGAAATAAGGAAGTGATTGCAAAGTTATTCTATACATACATGTACATTGTAATTGTGCCAGGGCTTTTTCTCAAGCTTGTACCTGTAGGTGTCTGAAGATCGTATACAGGGATATAACAAAACATACAGATTTATTTCAAGAGTTATAGGCCTTGCCGCATGAATAGACTTAAGGATTCACATGGATTATTTACACGTTTGTGATATGAAACTAAGTGCAGTTCAATGGAAGGAAATCATCAAGATTAATAGCTACTCTGCTCATACTGTTTATAATTTAATGAGCTTTTGGTTCACAACTCAATCCTCTTATATCCAAAACACTGTTCACATTAGCTTTTAAATCCAGACCCAATCCTCTTTTCCCCTTCATCCAACATCTCATCATCATTAGCTTTTGGATCAGTGCTCGACCTTCTTCTATCTCTAATGTGAAAGGAGTATATTAAAGAGAAAGTGAGAGTAAGCCTTTCACATTAGCTTCATTTGGGTCCAGACCCGATCCTCTTCTATCCTTAATACCATTCATATTAGGTCCAGACTCGACCCTTTAAGACTTATAATATGAAAGGGGTATAAGAAAAAGTGAGAGCAAGCCTTTCACATTAGCTTCATTTGGGTCCAGACCCTATCCTCTTCTATCCTTAATACCATTCATATTAGGTCCAGACTCTAATATGAAAGGGGTATAAGAGAAAGTGAGAGTAAGCCTTTCACATTAGCTTCATTTGGGTCCAGACCCGATCCTCTTCTATCATAAGGTCCAGACTCGACCCTTTCCGACCTCTAATATGAAAGAGGTATATAAGAGAAAGTGAGAGTAGGGAAGGGATCTGGGGTGAACTAGACAGAGAGGTCATGAGGTGATCCAATGAAAGCAGGAAACCTGTAGGGAGTAGCAGGAAATTTCAGAGGAAGACAGTCAACTATGTGCTAACGTGTTATGTGTGAGCACTTGCAAGCAGTCTGATGCACATCAGAAAGAGTAGCAGACAGTTCCAACTTGACACAGAACTTGCTACATGTATGCCGCCGAGTGAGATGCACTATATTGCATTCACTTAATTTACTCGCTCTATCTACACATGTAGGCAGGTCTTCACACCCTCTTTCCGCACTACTGGAATTCTGGGTTGAATGTGTGTTTTTTAAGTCTTCGTACAAGAGGAACAATTTTTTTTTATTTTGAAAGCTTTGGGTTCAAGCGCATCAACCTCTTCATCCTGGAACCCACTACAATTGAGAATATTTTGTTTAAGTCTCCATGAAAATCAATCTCATTTTCATCTCAGGACCAAATTCCTTCTTCCTTTTTTGTGTGTTATTTACAAGTGAGGGTAGGAATAAGGCCTTCCATTATTCAGTGGTCTAAAGTTATGCTAAAATAATTTTAAGCTGCTATCAACTCACAATATGGGCCTACATGCAAATTTAGTTCTAATGAACATCTGACTCATTTGATTGGACTGAGGGTCTTTTTATAACTGTCTGTGCATACAGGCCAATGAGGCTATTCACACAAATGACCAAGGAAATGCTGTTTAATCTAGATACAATAACAGCTAAAGCCTTTTTGAGGTCAAGTCTATTTGATCTAGGCTACTTCCTGCTATTTTACACAATTAACCAACAAGCTCCTATTCCTACAGTACTTTGACAGGACAGCTTTGCATTGAAGTTTCAAAGTGCTAACCAAATATAGACAATGCCATGAAAGTGCTCGGAGTGAGTAGTGTTTAGACAACACCATATGCCAGGGAATATCTTCCTAGGGGATGTACACAGGCAGGTTGTATTTGTTTGTAAACAAAAATGCATGTATATTGAAATGAAGTCAACGGTACATGCACCGTGATGTGCAAGGACACGTCCTTATTTATCTAAACTGTAGGTCTTAGTAAATAACTTAATATAATAAACATTTGACGATTCCATTTAAAAAGAGATAATAAGTGCATTTAAACATAGGCCTACAGCACATGTACTGTACATTTATGAAACAAATTGGGTAAATTCTCTTCTAAAAGAAAATGAGAAGTCCATTTCAAGGACTCTAAATTACATGAAATTAATGAAAATGTAAATGTATATCTCTCTCTATCTCTCTTTTTTTTTTTTTTTTTTTTAATCAGTGTATCATATCGTTTTGACTAATGTGATAAAAATCACTGATTGAATCGCAACTTCTTTTATAGTTTTTACTGTAATACTTTTTGATCACAAATCATGTGTAGGATTCCTCTTTCATCTCTGTATTTTGCCAATGCCGAGTTTAAAAAAATATATCAATCTTTATTTTAGATGAATAGTGCAATGACCTGGAAAATACAGATTATAATTTCTGCATCAAAATGTATTACATGTAGTTTAGTGAGTGAAAAAATAGTCAATTGATTATAATTAAAATTGGGTTACTTTTCTACTCTTTCAATCAAGCGCATATTAATCTTCATTTCCCACTTTGATGGACAATCGCACAGTTCAAACAAATTTCTGTGAAAATCATATCATTATTCTCATCTCTTGAGTTCATTTAGAAAAGACGATAACAATCACCAAGATCATAAAGCATGCATGTTTCTACAAGAGACCCGGAAAGTAACAGTAATGTTTGCAGAACAGACCCAGAAAGTCATCTCCCTATTAGAATATAAGAAGAACTGACTCAATAGATAGAAACTGTGATAAACCACATATTCATACAGCTAACCAAATTTTCATAGTATACACTGTAAGATGCCCCGAAAAGTGGGCGTTGCATGCAATATTACATACATTGTAAAGTATTGGAAGCCCCAGAAATTTGATGGCAGAATTTCACTTAAATCGTATCATAATGTGAAAGAGAATGTCATTTAAGACACATTTCTTGAAGGACTTTCAAATCAAATGTGTTTGAAACTTTGAAGTCCAATATTGATGAAAAAATACAAAATTTAGGTTTTCTGTGTAGGCCTACAACAGAAAACCCAAATTATGTATTCTTAATTTCTTTTATCAATATTTGTCTTCAAATACATTTGGGGGAAAAAAATCTTTGCAGAAGCGTATCTTGATTGACATCCTCTTTCACATTATGTAACAATTTAGGTGAAATTTTGCCATCAAAATTTTGGCGAATTTGGGGCTCCCGGAACTTTAGAAGGGCCTTAAATAATTGCTTACATTAATTGAACTCTTTGCAAAACTCAAACAGCAAGTAGCCAAAAATTAAGAAAAATTTACCAAAAGAGATGGGTAACGGTATGCTCTTCCATGACCGAAATAGCTTAATGGGATTATTGTGTTTTTCTACAGAAGGGTATACCAGTAAACAGTACCTAAAACTAATAGTATGTTGGCCTTGGAAAGTAAAAGAAAATACCTGTAGGGCCTTGTAGAAACACACTTCTATATCGATCCATAAGTCAGGATATAACGCCAAGGTTACTGGGGTGTGGAGGTCGACCACTACACAGGGGTTTCCCCCTACTCTTATACAAATAGTTCAGTGGGTTCTTAACATCCTATCCAAGGACCGGGGAACTGATTGTTTTTCAAATTAACATAGCCTGCGTCTATGAAACAAGGGGAGGGGCATGCTAACACACAATGCAGGCTTCAGTTATCCGCCTGGGCAGAATTCGAACCAGAGATCTTTGGTTTGACAGGCAGATGCTTTGACGACTGAGCCAACTTGCCCCCTGCACTGATACAAATTCACATAATTTGTCCTAAATCCCTAATATAAACAGAATAAAAGATAAAAACAACAGTTTCCAGAGTAAGGCTTAGAGAGTACTGCCTGGCGAAAACCAATTGCATCAAAATTCAAATATGATTGTGAATGTGATCACAAATCAAAATTGAAGAAACTGCTGATAATGATATTGATAATCATCCCAGCATTTGTATCATGCTAGAAAAAATGATAAAAATAGTTTCTAGCCAGTAACAGAAGATGGAGTTTCATATAAAGTCTAATTCTAATAATCCGACATGTACATCTCTAGTAGTAGTACTGCAGGTCGAGTGCCATATCCAGGCATCATCACATGCACATCACACATTCATTTCGATCACTAGAAATAGAATCAGCACTAAATCTGTGTGACTCGACTGTGCATCATTCATGCATCTATCGACTGCAACCCACCTCTTCTAACGCGGAAACAACATTTCGGCAGGCTCCCATCCGAGCCACAAAATTCGACGTCGTCGGCGAACTGATGTCATCTGTGGTCTCCGCCAAAAACTCGGCGACGGTGATGGTGTCCGGCATGATTTCCACATCAGAAATTGCACTAAAAATGGAAGAAATCCTACAATTTTCCCAATAATTTTAGAACGCTTCCTGTGTACTGTTTCGCACAGAAAATGTACGAACAGCGCCTATTTATTTCGCCGACTATATTTTTGCATAGCGCTAGCTATAGCTAACTAGTCTGGGGCCACTAGATGGCGCTATGCTTTTTTTGCGAATATGTTTTTTTTTTTTCGCGTGTGAGGTTATGTTTATCGGGGAATAGATTTTGTTTCGGGGGATCCGTCGTTTAGATATACATCTTTTTTCATAAATCAAATAAGTCCAAATGTAAGTTAAATGCAGCCAGCACATCAACCTCTTATAACATGTTTAAAAACAGAACATATGATGCATTGAGACAGGGGTGGCGGAGCAACTTCCAAAGGGGGGCACCAACAAAAAGGGCACTTTCTGGAGAAAAAAAAAGGGCACATACAAAGGGAAATCTCAAAGCGAAAATACACAATTTAGTATACATTAGTATAAACCCCTGTATTTTAATTACATTATCAGGGAAGATTTCAATATTTGTTTCTCTTATAAGCATCATACTTTGCAGTTGAGTGTGATGGTCTGAATATTTATTTGCAAGCGAGCGAGGACAAATTTTAAGATTTGTGAGGTCGCAATGCGAAAAAATCTTATAGAGAGGAAAAAAGCAATCCTGATGGCGTTATAAGCACAGACTGGAAAGACCTTTGATAAGTAAAACAATTATATCATCTATAAATTTGGGCGTGCGTAGCAAGTGAGCTTTGGGGGAAATTGCTCCTAGTCACTTTAAATTAGGGGCACGTTTGATGATGACAGGAAAAGGGGCCACTTATCAAAAGGGATGAGATACGTAAAAGAAAAGAAAAGGAGCATGTGTCAAAGTAAAAATACGAAGGGTAATTATCGGAGGTGAAAATGGGACACTTCTTACACCTGAAAAAAAAACCCACTAACCTGGGATGAAGAAAGGCACTTATGAGAGTGGGAAATGGGCATTTGTCGACGGAAAAGGGGCACCCATCCTTTGTTGATAGGGGCATTTATAAGAGGTGACAAGGGGCATTTATGAAAAGGGGCTAGGTACCTTATAAGAAAGGAAAAGTGGCATGTATCATTGTTAAAAGGGGAATTATCAGAAGTAAAAAGGGGCACTTATCGCACCTGAAAAGGGGCACTGACCAAATATGAAAAGGGGCACTTATCCGAGTTAAAAGTTGTATATGTAGTTATTAGAAAGGGAAGGGTAACTTTTCACGAAGGAAAAGTGGCACTTAATTGTGAAAGTAAAAGAGACGCCTCTCAGATGTGAATAGGGCAAATATCATAGGTGAAGGGGGCACTTACTAAAAGTGGAAAGGGGCACTTCTCGTACCTAAAAAGGGGTACTTACTAGAGATTAAAAATGGCACTTATGAGAATGGAAAATGGACACTAATTGCAAAAGAAAATGGGGACTTATCGATGGAAAAGGGGCGCGTGTCGAAACAAAAGGAGCGCTTAAGATGTTTCTGAATAATATGTCCTATATAACCAATAAATGGAAAACGAAGGCTCTAACTTTGAAGTTTCTTCCTACAATTTATGTCCAGATACATTTGATAAAGGTTTAGGAAAACTCTTTTCGAACTCATTAAGTTTGTCTCATGTGAACATTCGGTCACTGCAGAAAAATTATGATGAATTATCCCTTCTTTATGATAACTTAGATTCTAAATTTGACTTAATTTGCTTATCAGAAGTTTGGAATGTGTCTAACATGTCACTACTGGGTTTACCAGGATATACCTTGGAGGTTAAGTGTAGAAAAGATTCAAGGGGAGGGGGAGTAGGGGCATATATTCTTTCATCTCTAAAATATTCCACTCTAAATTTTCAAGTATCACATGCAGAAAGCCTTTGGCTTGAAATGTATATTGTCAAGAAAAGAGTAATTGTGGGTATAATATACAGAAAACCAAACACTGATGTGATGAGTTCCAAGATAGTTTGTTGAATGTTATTTCACATCTGAAAATTGACAAGGTAGATTGCATTTTGATGGGAGACTTTAACATCAATCTTTTAGATACTGATCAGAAGGTCGAAAAATTCAAACTGCATTGCATTGTTTAGGATTAGAGCAATTAATTACAACCCCCACAAGGGTTACAAAACTGACTTCTTCTTTGATCGATCATGCATATACTAATGTAAATTCTTCAAAAATTCATGCAGGTGTAATAGAAACTGATATATCTGACCATTTTCCTATCTTTGTAATTTTTTAGCATTGTACAGTTACTAGTAATGACACGTGTTGTAGGAGAACTACTACCCGTAGCTTTAAGAATTATGAAGATAAAAAGCTTCAGGAAGAATTATCAAAAGCAAGATGGGATCTTGTTTTCAGACAAGAAGACGTTAATAAAGCATATGACATGTTTTACAAGTTATATCAAGAGATATGTGATAAAAATGCACCAATCGTAACACAAAGACCAACCAGAAATAAAAACACTGCCAAAAAAACATGGATAACTAAAGGTATACTGAAATCAATACGCAAAAAAACAGAATTTGTATTGTAAGTATAAAAGATCAAATTTTAATTCACTATCTGGAGATAGATATAAAAAATTTAGGAATATTCTTACTTTAGTCATAAAAAATGCAAAGCGTAATTATTATAGTGATATTTTAAAACAAAACCGGCACGACACCAGAAAAACATGGCAGACTATAAATGAGTTATTGTGTGGTAAAAAAGTGTCAGGAAAGGGTACCGACATTGAAAAATTGACTATTCATAAAAACGGTGGGAGTAGGGTGATAACAGATGATCATGAGATTGCTTCTGAATTTAATAAGTTCTTTGTTGATATTGGAAAAAACCTGACAGATAAAATACCACAGAATGATGCAGATTACACTGCATATTTAGGACCTAAGCTGAGTAAAACTCTCTTTTGGAAACCAGTGACTGAAAAAGAAATTGAGAATCACATTTCTGCCTTAGATGTTAACAAGTCATGTGGGTATGATAACATATCAGCGCGACTGCTTAGAGATGCAAGTCACTTTATTAGTTTACCATTATCTCACATATTTAATTTGTCTTTACAGGAAGGCAAATTTCCTGATGCCTTAAAAATAGCAAAAGTAACACCAATTTACAAGAAAGGGCCAAAAGACATCCCAGGAAACTACAGGCCAATTTCTGTATTACCAGTACTTGGAAAAATCTTTGAAAAAATAGTAAATAGTCGGTTGATGGATTTCTTAGATGTGAACAATGTGCTGCAGCAACATCAGTATGGCTTCCGGAAGAAATACAGTACAAAGTTATCTGTTGTTAATTTGTCAAATGCATTATTGAAATCAATAGATGAGGGAAAACTAACTATTGGTGTGTTCATTGATTTTCAGAAGGCATTTGATACTATAAACCATGACATTCTAATTAGTAAATTATCTCATTACGGAATACGTGGCATTGCGCTCCAGTGGTTCGCAGATTACCTCAGCAATAGATTTCAGTTTGTGAAATACCGGGAAACAATGTCTCAATATTTTAAAACATCATGCGGTGTTCCACAGGGATCTGTTCTAGGCCCAACTCTTTTTCTCATTTATATAAATGATTTGCCAAACTCTACAAAAATTTTCAACTTCAGGTTATTTGCTGATGATTCAAACTTGTTCCATACCTTTAAGACTGGTCAGAAAGATATTGATATGAATGAGGTGAATACGGATTTGAATAAGGTCCAGCAGTGGTGTTATGCCAACAAAGTCACAATTAATCTAAGCAAATCAAATTATATGATAATAAAGGGCAAAAGGAGATCTGTCCAAGTAAAAGGTGCTCTTGAAATATCTGGATCTAAATTACTTGAAGTAGATAAGGCAACTTTTGTAGGACTACAAATTGATAAGCATCTCACATGGATTGAACATATAAAAATGGTAAATCGAAATATTCGTTCAAAAGTCGGAATTTTGTTCAGAATAAGGCATTATGTCCCACAGAACATTTTAGTGCTATTATACAAAGCGTTAATCCAGCCACATATTGTGTATGGAATTGAAGTATGGGGAACCACTTACAAAACCAACTTGAATTGTATTTTCCTTACCCAGAAAATGGCAATGAGAGCGATAACTTTTAGCCCAAGAGGTACCCATTCGGAACCCTTGTTCCAAAAGATAAAAGTTTTAAATATTTACAATCTTCATCTCCTATCCGTCTCAACCTTCATCTATGACTTATTAAATGGCAATCTTCCTCACTCCTTAATTGAATACTGTCAGGTAATAGAGCACAGATATGGCACAAGGGGCAAAGAACAAGGACAACTATATCTGCCTAAATGCAAAACCACACAAGGTCAATTTTCAATATCATTTATGGGCGTGAAAATATGGAATAGTATACCATACGATTTAAGAGGAATACGATCTAAAAATGCTTTTCGGAAGGGGTTAACGAAACATCTAAATACTTTGAGTTAAACAAAAATTAAAACTTCTTAAAATGGTACACACTAACAAATAATGGTACAAATTTGCACCCTATAGGGTGCAGACCGCTGCTACAATAGCGGCCACCTATAGGGTGCAATTTTGCACCCCCAATCGGGGTGCAAAATTGCACCCTTATTTGGGGTGCAGACTTGCACCCTTAGAGGTGCAAAAAGAGTACCCTTAGAGGTGCAAACGAGCACCCTTAGGGGTGCAGACCGCTGCTACAATAGCAGCCACCTATAGGGTGCAATTTTGCACCCCCAATTGGGGTGCAAAATTGCACCCCTATTTGGGGTGCAGACTTGCACCCTATAGGTGG